>JAOTOK010108841.1:0-14262 GCA_025770025.1 Virgularia gustaviana | reverse complement strand
AATATAGAATATAGAATATAGAATATAGAATATAGAATATAGAATATAGAATATAGAATATAGAATATAGTTTAGTTTTAGTTTTAGTTTAGTTTAGTTTAGTTTAGTTTAATTCTACTAGATACCTTTAATGTTAATTCGTGACTATATTTCATCAAGATCCAGCGTGAGCCGCCCGTTTGTTTGTATGCCACAACAGGTTCCGGTTAACCAGATAACTGACTTTCTTAACTCTTCCGAGAGAAATAATTTGGTTACGCTAGGGATAATTAGGGATATATACATATGCGTAATGCAGGACGTGAGGAAACTTAGCAGACGTTCGTTTGCGCACGCGCATTTTTACTCCCAAAATTTCTCAAAATTCCTCAACGAAGCCTCTCAAATGACGATTCTGTTTCAGCCAGGCAAGCTAAGGTAGGCGCCATGCATGACACGTTTTGTAGTGTGCCAGCATGCCGTCACTGATAGGAGGAAGCGCATCGCTTCTGAACACCTTTAAAGGAAAACCATGAGTGGAGCTTACTGCTGAGCCTGTTAGGCAAGGAAATTTGGTGGTGAGTTTTAATAAAACTGTCGGCCAAATCTTTGCGATATTTCGTCGTATTTGCATAGATGACGTTAGCCTGCGGGCAATCGCAGTACACAGCGAGAGTGCGCGACCATATGTGCTGAAGACTGAAACACAAAGATAACATGCAGACATGCCATATAATATAATTTGAACCTACGACGCAATATCAACAAATCCTATCTTGTTGTCATCACAAGCGCCTTCAGCTGCTGTCCTGTATGTAATTTACGCTGAATGTTTGTATGTATGCAGTGTGCTGCAGCTTAGAGATAAACTGTGGTTAGCCTGAAATAACATTGACCTAGATTAGGCATATTTGTAGAGATTCCTATGGCTGGCTATATAGTAGCGAAGTAGGCTGTACAAGGTGGAAGCACTGGGCATTTAGCTCAGGTTAAACTAAAAAGCAACAAAAGATCTCTTTATTGATCAAGGTTGATATCATGCTTGAACATGCGTTGATCAAGGTTGATAGTTTATCCTTGTTCATTCTTGATGCATCATGTCTAATCAAGGTTGATAAACCACCAGGCTTGATCAGGCTTAAGGCATAAGACTTTAGTCAGGCATGATGGTTCGTCAACCTTGATCAGGCATGATCCATCAAGAATGAACAAGGGTTGATAAACTACCAACCTTGACCAAGTATGATATCAACATTGATTTAGCTGGCCAGCTCAACCATGTTCAAGCATGATATCGTCAAGCCTGTTGAAGCATGAGCGTTTTTTGTCGTGTATAACGTTTTGTTGTTTATAAACTGAAATACTGCGGTTCTGGCCTGCTGCGTGATTTAGTTTATTTGGTCACTATGTGAGTGTTTACAGTTATTTGAAGACTTTTTCCGTTTGTAAAATGATGGAACCCTGCCAGTCTTTACTAAATAATCATTGTAACCTGAGCTTTTCCTAGTATAACAGTCCAACACGTGTTTAGGTTATGAAGAAAAACAACCAGCAATTATGACACAACATCACAGAATGAACCGGCACCTGGTCGCTACGCACAGGACGGATATTCCTTTGGCAGGGCCAAATTAAATCTCTTTTTTTAAAAATTAATCTTTTTATCAGTTCCCGGTGGTTTGAAAACTGTGCAAACGACTTTTTTCGAACTTATATTAAATAATTATCCATTAACTGTGATTCAATATACACAAGTATTCGCCCTGAAGTCATTATGGGGCCACCAGAGACAAAACAATCGGCTCTATAGTATTTTGTTCTGAGCGTTTTTCTTACAATTTCCGAACATGTATCGTTATGCGCAGAAAAGATGCGCGCGCGGTGACACTGCTCCTTTACATAGTAATTTTGAAAATCGGTGGTTCTATCAGAAATCTGGAGACTACGTCTAGCTTCTGTTCTAGAAGATGCGCGAAATATTACTTATTCAATATTTAATATGTAATAAAATATTTACAAAAACTATTAAAATATCCAAAATTGTCTAAAAACTTCATAAAATGACCAAAATATATTAGATATGTAAATATTCCTAGGGAGTTTCTATCTAATGTCACATAATTTAAGATATTCTGATAGAATATTTATTTACTGCTACAACTAGAATCAGTCAAAGTTTGGTAGATGCTGCATGCCAATGCACATTTGAGTTCATAGTTAAATTTTTTACCTGACTTAAAATTTTAAGGAATCAGGTGGTGAATGCAAGAGTCATCTGGCTCAGACAGCACAGCCCGGTTGGTGCATACACATTTTAACCTGACTAATGGAACATAATTTGTTGCTTTATCGAAAAAATCAGGGACAGATTAGCGCATCACTATTGGTAATGTTATGCATCATTATTGCTTTTTGTATTTTTCTGTCAACTTGCTAGGGATAACCATGCAACTTTAGAATGCTTGCTGTGTGAACTGAGAAGCTTATAGCGGTATTTTTCAATTTCTTCTAACGCCTCGGGACATATACGTCTAAATCTTATTCAATCTCTTAAGTCGCATTGGAACGTATGGCTTAGAAAACGACGGAAAAATCTGATTCCAAAGCCATGCAGTATAAGGCCATGCTAGTATAAGCTTGATGGTTTCTCGTGTAAAAAACCCCAGTGGATAAGATAAGCCATCTATAAACTGACAACAAACTGACAAGCTAGAGCCCTTACTTACATCATGGACTGGAAACTTCCTTGCGTCATTTCCACATCCTGCTACCTAATTGCCAAACGTGGCGTATTAAGTCCAGTCTATTATCAACATATTTGAAAACCATACCAAAGGTAGCCAAAAATATCGAGGAAAAAAGTGAAAAAAATACGGAGAACTTGTAAGACAACAAAGAGAGTTTACACTACAAGAATCCCGTTTGATAAACCAATGCAGCACAACATAGATCTTGGAGAAATCAACAAAGTTACAAGGCGTTGAGTTTTGAAATGACATGCAGAACGAAATTAGATCCAGAATTATCGCTCCCTGATTAAAGTCCAAGAGAGTTTCCTAGGAAGATCATTGTGGTTAATGAAGAACCACTTCTCTTGAATTTCGTTGCCTTGGTTTTGTTTGACATACAACTGTCACCGCCCTAATTTTCTCATGTATCGGAAAACCAACTTCCCAGAAAATGAAACAGCTAAAATTTATCCACAAGAGCGCTTAGGAAAAGTTCTTGAAAGATTCTGCTAACAGACATTATGCATAACGAAGCTCTACCATCGCGAAGTGATATATTATATGTCCAGTGAAGTCACTGTATATGCTTGTTACTGTCGCAGTACCATGCTAAATTGCAGGATATCTTCGCAAGTCTTGTCAGTTGGTAAATCGCAAATTGTGCGGTCTTGTTGTTTTAGCAACTTCATATCGTTTTGTAAGACATCAAGTTGTTACGACCTTGTAAATACTATATAACAAGCGACACAATGAACAACCAACATGAGAACAACTATATGTTAGCGATTTATCAAAAAGTTTAGAAGTAGTAGAATAAGGTTTACAAACATCCTGGTAGCTAAATCTTGTTAGATTTTTAGGTTTCTAGAATAGAAGAACTTTATATTCCTCCGAACTAAACACTCTGAAGTGATTGATAATGTGTTTGTGACACGAAAAATGTGTGGTTTACTTTAAAAAATGTTATTTATGTCGACGTAGATAAACTCAGTTTTGTAAAGTTTATCAGAGTTATGTAGCCCAGTTGCAGGGATAACAAGATATTCTCAATATTCCAGCATAAATAAATCTCAAAATACTATTTCAGAAAAATCATCCTTCAAGCATATGTTGTTGTTACTATACTAGTATTTAATCCTGTTTTAACTAATGGCAGAAATTTGGGATAAATGTTGTGTGGTTTAATCCAATTATATTTCCAAGGAAAAACCAAACATGGTTAGTTATCGTGCTGAGTTGTCAGAAATATACAAACGCCAGAATCATTGATGAATAATGTGTATTGCACGTATACTATAAATATCGGGGTTTTTTAATTAAAGAAACGTACAGTGTGTTTTTGTGGTAACTAAACGACCTATGTTTATACAATTTATAGCAGTATACGTTTTCTGACGCAATTTTTATGGACAGAGTTCTGGTCGGAGGTCTGTAAAATACAATACCATTGTCAGTATGGACTCAAGTTGGTTAAAAAAACTCTTCTGTGCTTCGTATTATCGACCAACTTGTCTGTATTTACTTATAGTTTTACTCATCAACGGGGAAGGCCTCGTCGACAATGGATTAAAAACTATCTTACTACTGACCCTTTGACAACAACCAGCAGTCTTTAGTATTTTACTCTGGCTATTACGCCAGAAGATTTTACTCGTCAACGGGGAAGGCCTCGTCGACAAAGGGTTAATGCTAGAATGGTGGACATGACCATGGAATTTTTGCCTAATTGATCATATATTTAACCTTGCTTCGATTTTTAATTAATGTGATATGTGTTTTGTATAATCTAATTGTGAACAGATTGAAAGTTTGTCTAGAAATAAATACGTAAGTTAGTTCAAAATCTAAGAAAAAGCTGAAAAAGTAGGAACACTCAATATATAATTAGGACTCACTGGTACTTAAAGAAAACTCTCATATATTAATTCTAAACCACTTGGTTAATATCACTTTTCACTTCCTTAATTGTCGTTTTCACAACAATTTTACGAGTATGTCATTTTAAAAAGTTCCACATGTCCCATGGTTTGCGGTCCGTTCTCTAGAGTCTGCTGTCAACAGCGGATAATAAGAGTTGAAAATTACCCTGGCTTAATGCCTTCCTAATTTCGTTTCAGACAACTTATAAATTGGGCAAGTACGTAACTTTGTCTGATAACTTGGTCCCCGTAACTGCGTCAAAGACACCGTGCGTTGCGTCTTGAACGAAACCAGGCATTCTTCAGACGGATACCTCGGCATCTATCGGACCAATCTGAGTCAACTGTTGGCACAGCATGACATTATTGGCATTCGATACGACTGACTCAGTTCCGTTTAATTACGTCAACACAAGCGCTCAATTTAAGGCGAGAAGTAACTTGAGAGATTGCAGGGCTATCAATATGGTACATGCACGCGTTCGCCTTGTCAATGTTTATTTTTTTGAAATATTATATATTGCATGACTGACAGAAGACTAGCGATAAATGGAGCGAAAGCGATGAAAAAAACATCAGAGGAGGAAAGTCGACTTGTCCGACTTGGCTATTTGCGGCAGTCAGGTTATTTTTCGTCTGTCTGTCTGTCCGTCGTTGGGTCGGCCGGTCTGTCTGTCGTTCGGTCGGTTGTTGGGTCGGTTGTTGGGTCGGTCGGTCGTTGGGTCGGTCGTTGGGTCGGTCGTTGGGTCAGTCGTTGGGTCGGTCGGTCGTTGGGTCGGTCGGTCGTTGGGTCGGTCGTTGGGTCGGACGTTGGGTCGGTCGGTCATTGGGCCGGTCGGTTGTTGGGTCGGTCGGTCGTTGGGTCGTTCGGTCGGTCGGTCGGTCTTTGGGTCTGACGGTCGATGGGTCGGTCGGTTGCTGGATCGGTCGGGTGAATAAGTCATGCATTTGCACTTAGAATGACACTTTCTAGTGTGCGGTCACAAACAAAACAAAACGTCCATTTGTGATAGGTCTATGATTTCTGTTCTGTACTGATTTATCTGGACACGGTATCGGTACAACACACATACCACCTGATATCACCTGCTCACCAGATGCTGTGTGAGAAGCCTGAATGTGCAAAGCAAAGGTTGACGTGTCAGGGACAGTTGCGCAATTTTTATACCCAATAACCCAATGGAAGGCGTTGATTGAATAAGTTGGCAATCATGGCACTAGCGCTGTACTGGCACATGCTTCCCAGATGACTGTATTCCCGCTTTGGTATGCATCTCCATGTTACTCCACCTTATTAAACGTAAAGTCGGATATGTTTGACGGCGTAAAATCATGTGACCTTAAGTCACTTGGAAATCAGCTAGCATTGGCCAAAGAACGCAGCCATGCAGAAGTCGTTGAAATTGTTTATTCCACTTCCGAAATATTTGCAAATCTAGACACACTACTTCTTTATCTAGTCTAGTATAAAGTAAGTAACAGTCACGGTTAAAAGTAGCTAACTAGTTAGAAGTAACCGCGGATAATTTCTAGTATGCGTAACCACAACTCTCTACATTTTGCGATGGTCTATTACTGCAACTAATTTTCAGAACTAAAAAGATCAGAACTAACATGAATACAGGCGATTACGGCTATCAGAAGCTATGCCGTGCACACAATAATAATGTATTTGGCTAACCGTTAGACACGGTCTTTATAGATTTTACTCTAGCTAACGCCGGACGATTTTACTCGTTAATGTGGACCCTCCCGACCTCAAAGGGTTAAGAATGATTGGGCTTGCTCAATATAGAGTTATTGCGGAATTCGCCCCTCAGCCAATCAGATTCCTTGTTTTCATGAACATATGTTATAACATAATATACTAAGTACAACATCAGTTTGTGAACCTTGTCTAAAATCATGTCAAATTGTTTTGAAAACATGGATTTGTTCCAACGGCTGTCATGTTTACTTGTTCATTATACCAGGAAGTCACTAATCGCTTTTCACAGCCACTGTTTGCGTAATATTAAACACCTTTTAAATAGTTTTGTTCATTTATCCAAGATTCCTGTTTAATTTCAAAGCTTTAGAAGATCAAACTTGAGATGTGGTTCACCTCGTTTAGACTGGGTTTGGAGAACCAGCCATGGAAACCGATCTCCAAGACGAATACGGATGAACAGAACAAAAGTAAAGGGTGGATATTACAAGAAAAACAAACAACAAAAAGCAAAACACTTTGACACCTAATTCATTACGATAAATCTTATACTTTGGAATCTTCGATAGCATGTGTTAAATTGGACAAACGCTTGTGTATTGACATATGAACTCCTGGGACTGGAAGATACGACGGTTCTGTACACCCTGCTCAACTCGATAAAATTTCCATTTACTTAACTGAAATTATCTTTTGCTATGAAACGTCATACTCTATACTGCATACTTTTCAATCACTACCTTCAAAACCCGTTAAGAATTAGCTATGAAATTGCAAGGAGAAAAAATGGAAACCAATAGCCTACTTCAATAAAAAAAAAACAAGCGAGCTAGTTGCTATCGCCATTCTGCCATGACACAAGCCAGGCATAGATTGTTTACATAGCATTTTGTAGTGCAGCTGGCCATTAGTTTAGGATGATCTTATAAAAAACAGCATTTACCATAATTTTTTAATAATCACAATCGTGAACGCTCACTTAACGCGCTCTTATTTCCTTAAATTCGGTGAAAGACACTAAAGAAGCGGCGGTTTCTAATTTCTATAATATTTACAAGACTTCACCCTGCAAAAGCATAGAAGCTTGGTTTATTATTCTGTGCATGTGAAGTTGTTTCTTTGTTAAGTTATTCAGTGAACGTGCTAACAAACACATGCATGAACAAACACACAAACAAACGCACAGTTATGGAAATAACACAGGCAATAATTAACACTTATTTTTCAAATATTTGAATCTCACGTACGTACTAACTCTCCAAACTGCTCTGGATAAATTTCAATATTATGTAGCAGTGGAAATTTAGCAGTTGAAATGACGGAGCTAGTGTCAAATTTCTACGACTTCGTTTAACCTTACTTCGTTCGAAGGTTTGTTTGGTACCAGTGAAAAATATTATACTATATACATCAACTGCATTCTTGGTATAAATGCTTAACAGAATACCCAAAAGACTTAACTGGTGGTGATTGCTTAAATTGTCGCTAGAAACCGTTTCCATAAGTAGTTAGACTAAAACAAAAACGTCAGCGTGTAGAACTGACTGTACGTTTTCATGTTATAATGTAAGCAATATACTTCGCATACTTTAAAACAAGCCAGAGGCCCAGAACGAATGGACGCCGTACGAAGTTCTACAAATTTGGACCTCCGCCATTTCATGTGACCTTGAATACCACAGTATGCACGAGTCACATTTCACTTCAACATTATGCACTTTTCACAAGAACTAGGCAACAAAATAAAACGTTAACTTAGATCAGCTTGACTGTTTGTAGCTACATACAGTACATCATTCCATAGCATTCTTATCGTAAAAATTTTGCAAAGCCGAACCTCTTAGGAGTTGACAAGTGTATTTCGAAACATGATATTTCCTAAATATGGCCGTTCAGCCTATATAGTATTTCAACATTTTCAACCACGCAGTCGATGATCCTTATACAAACAAATAAATCCTTTAATAAGTTCACAGTTTTATCACAGATCCGCAGGAATCTCTTGAATGTTACAAACTAAACTATTATGCAGGAATTGAGAAAGAAGTTAGATATTAAACTGTAAATCCTGTGGCGCGTCCTAGCGCCGTTGTAGGTCACTGTAGACTGACTGAGATTGCCAAAGCCTCATATATAACAACAAAATGGCTGTTTACAAGTCGTGTTACTTTACGGTTAGGATATAACTTCGCAGTTCTCTCTCGCCTTCACTTCATTGACAAGTTTTACATGCATTTTGCTGTACAGGTGTGACTTAATCTCGCAACTCAAATACTCTGAATGTCAACAAACTCTCGTAAGGTCACAGAAAATGTTGCTTGATTAACAACTAATAAAATATATTTGTATTATCTGCACTTGAATGTGTGTGCACAGCTGTAAGCTGACCACTGTGGATGTAATCTTTATTGCAACTTAATACAAGTTTTGCACGTTCTTCGTGTAAGTAATGGTGAATTTTCTTATGCATGGTGGTAGTTAAAGAAACTGCTAATGCTCTGCACAATTTTTAAAGACCAACCAGGGGCAGCAAGCTCTCCAGTTGTATTCAAACTAACGACTAAGTGAAGTTAACATTGTGCAACCATATTAGTTCAAACAAAGGACATGCGCAACATTTAAAAAGTACCAATAGGTGAAATGTCACTTTTCACTTGGCTTCACTCCAGCTCAGTTGTTAGAGCGTTGCACCGGAATCGCAGGGCGGTTGCATGGTTCGTGTCCAACCTGAGAGTTTACAGTTGCATTTTTCCCAACTTTTCCCGGTTACGTTGGTCTTTCAAAAATTGTTGATAAACGTTTCTTCAAGTGCTATCATAAGAAAATTTAGTTCAAAGTAACTGGGTTTTTTTGGGACTTATAATTTTGTATTTCATACCGATAAAGTTATCACACATCATCAAATCTTTCAGTCAACAATGCTTCACTCAGCTATTTCCTCCAAGCTCTTGTCTGTCAAGTTAGAAATTTAAAAAAGCCTTGGTTAAGACAAGAGGATTCTGTGTGGGACACTGAGGATAGAGGCATCCCACCACACTTATCGACTTCACTTTGTTTAGAACGCTTGTTCATTATGGGCTTTTGGTGTTGTTTAGTTGAATTAGTAATGCAAAACATCCAAATTCGTACACATTTTTTTCTTGAAGTAAAAGTGTTGAAAGAATGGTTCCTTTAAAGGGATAATGTATGTCAACAAAACCTACACCGACACCCAAAACATATCTTTGCTATGTACAATCAACGAACACGATAAACGACACTGCTAAATTCAGTAAAGATAGACCCTTATTCCAGAATACTAGAAAAATCTCGTTGCTTAGTGATACCTAATACTATCAAACTACAGCTTAGGAAGTTATGCTGAACCTTTCAACCATTTAAGTGACCTAAGTCACGAGCGTCCAATGCAACGCTAAATGGCCTTTGACCTCCGCAAATTTCAACCAAATTGTTGCAAACGTAAAGCCACCATTGACCACGAAGCGAATGTCCTTAAAAATGGATCAATGCACACGGAATCATTTCTGTACATAACAAACAGGGTTGCCCTCGATATATTGCCCAAATTTAAGATATTTTTAATATTGTATAAATTGAAATTCTTTGTAATGCCTGTACATGGATATAAGCCAGAGTTTAAATTCATCAACTGTTCAAAATATGTCAAATTTTCGCAATGTTTATGTCTAATGTTATTGTGCAATGTTAATGTTGAACAGATGTAGGTCCCAATGAAGTGTATATTTAACACTTGCGGGCAATTGGCAACGGGGTCTTTATATATTTTACTCTGGCTAACGCCAGACGATTTTACTCGTCAATGTGGACCTCGTTAAAAATAGTGCTATGTTGTATATTTAAGAAATACACTGCGATGACTTTCAAAGGCAAATTTTCTTGATCGGTCATTGTAATAACAGACAGATCGTAAACCAATAGCAATATTCTGGCCACAGAAAGCAGTATTACAATGATCTATTTCATCAACAGCTGAAGTTATCTTGGCACAATGTTATAATATTTTGATAAAGTGTAATTTAATAATGTTTAGTCTTGTTCAAAATTCCCAGCATTTCATGGGATCAGTTCCGTGAATCTTTCGCATACTAAGCAAACTTTTCTGGAACTTGACCCCCAGAAAACAACCAAATTTATTTCACTTTAGATGGTATATGAAAACACCACATTTATATAATAAATTTTAATCGCATAATCCCAGTTTAGAAACCGATTTCGTCAAAGTAGTTTTGTCAATTTTCCCGCTGACAAGTTTAATGGAATTTTGTGATCTACAAAGATTAATTTGATGGAATTGTTTTTGTAAGCTATTCCGCCAGTCAAAACAATATAATATTTTTAACAGGATAAATTGCGCTACAATGCAAATTCATTTGACAGTAATTATAACGTAATAAATAGTTTTTATTTCAGAAATTTAATAATTGTTTTGGACAATTTTATTGTTTTGAAATCTTCGACTGCCAGACAGACTGAAAGACAATGACTTTACAAGCCATGAAATTTCTGGATTTTACCAAAAAAAATTGGACCACAATGTGAAGCATCGAATAGATGTCATTTAATACATGCTAGTTCCGTTATGGGTTTATGGACTTTGTCGACTTTTTTGGTCGTTCTGTTGTTGTGAAATGCAAGGCAGAGAAACACGACAAAGCGTTCTAGTAACTTAACAAACGTGATTGCAATTACGATTATTGTTATTAATATGCTTGTTTTATGACTAATGCAGCTGAATCGGACGAGATATGAACAAAGGATAACACAATAACGCATGTTATTACTAACTTAAATATTTCGGATCACTGTCAGAATTTTTAATAGGAAGACCGTATAGATAACTTTTGGTATATACATTAATGGTCCGCATATATATTTCTGTTGCTTGGGTCACGTACGTCCCCCATGTTTTTTCCGTCCGCAATAATTGCAAATCGCCTGATCCGTAACCCCAATACATTAAGTCGATGCCGAGCAATTTGCCCGTTGGCTTTCGTGTCTGCAATATTATCAACAACGATACAGATTCATGAAGTATGCTTATGATAACAGATGCTTAGTTCACGATTGAGTGAGGACAGTTGCCCTATAGCTACCCTATCTCAGTCCAATTTTGGACTACAACACCACTATGTACGTATTTTGCGACCATATCATCATTACAGCGTTAGTTTGCATATATTTTGTACATATATACACAGCTACAAATTATATACAAACTTGTACAGGATAATGAGCTGAGCTCGGCCCCCTGACGTGCTTCACAAACCCGGACATTGTCAAGCGTTGTTGAGACCTCACGAGCTCTAGGTGAGTGTTAATATATATATTATGGCGTTTGAAACAAACGCGGGATTACGGGCGGCATGAAAACCTGGTGGCTCGTCCAAACGTTTCACAAGCACTAGCGAAGCAACATTGCCACCCAAGCAACCCTAAACACTTCTAGTATTCGCTTGTTTGATTTTGAAACGAAAATGCGGCAAAGTTTCGTGTCATTTGACAACTGTTGTCTAAACTGTGCATAATATATTACCCTAAAACAAACCAGGCTCTCATATACAGGTCACTTAACCAATCAATGCATTATGAGTAACGTGTAATTTACTTAAAACCCAATAAACCACGGATCGTGCGCGTGTGCAGTTAACGCATTGTGTATACAGTACTGTACAACGTTGTGCGTTTAAAGAACCAAGTATCAAGCGCGCAAGGATAGTTCTTAATCAGTTCAGCAAGGGTCGATGGTCATAATCAATGTTGACAAGTGCGTGTGACTGCGAGGCCTCGCGACAAAGGGGACGATTTATTTTGTATTAATTAAACAACATTCGTCTGTATGACGAAATGACTCTTTCCGGTGGAACCTCGTCCAACTATGCCTTCTCGAAAAGGCTCTTAACCCGAAGGCTGGGGCAAACACGGCCAAACCTGTGGTCAGAGATTATTAAAAGTTTCGTTCTTGTTTTCAGTTTATATATCGGCAGTTAGCCTCGAAGTGCTTCGTCGTTCCTCGCGATCGCTCGCGTGCTAGCAGGAAGTGGCGTTACGGCTATCGCGTCAATACAAACAAGCAAACTAATCGACTAGTGTGTTGTTATTAGCGCAAGACGATCAGAGAGCCGAGTCTATAGGTATGGATTAGAGCGAGTGCGCGAACCCACAGAGCAAACGTACGTCCAAAGCGCAATCACTCTTAAAACGTAGAAGCAGACAAGTGTGATAATGATGTGTGCAATAATAATAGCTTGTTGGGAAGCCTTTGAAAGGAAGAACGAGCCGACAGACTTCAACGCAGCCCTTTAATTTTAACGACGACCCAGCAAGGGCTCGTCTGTGCTTGCGTTACCAATAATACGGTTCGAATCGGCGCTGCGTCGACAGACAGCCGAAATCGTGGTCCGAAATTGCGCCGGTGCATATGGTAAAAATGCAAGGAAAATCGCAAGTCCCTAATGAACCATGAAATCATACCGACTTCTCCGGAGAACAAGCATGTGCATGCTACAGTATACACGGGCGTACGTGTTGTACGCATTTGACACTGAGTACAAGGAGCTCTATAGCTAATACGCCTAGCTCCGTACAGTTGGTAGTGGCAATCGAGTACTGAATATGATATTGCACGGGAATTGAGAGCGTTTCCTCGGTGTAACATAACCAAATTCTGCATCTGTCAAACTAAACCGGATAACAGATAGGGCAGCGCACTTAGCGTGGACAGGGCATAGATATATCATATTTTCAACTAACAGGGGTTCGCTCTTGTCCGAAGTAGGGCAAGCAGACGCGGTCGAACAATATAGCACTCGGCCGGTGACAAGTATTAATACATGCTAAACACGAAGACGAATGAATGAACTTCTTCTGATTAAAACATGGTGAAATGTTAACTGATATTATTAGGGATATTCGGGATTAATAACGTAACGTTGTAGAGTAAATATGTTTTCTTACGAAGATAACAAATAGCTATGGCACTAACCTTGCGTCGGAGCGTCGCCTCTTCAACTTTTAGCTCATCCATACTACTAGTTACCATAACAGCGAAGCTCTTTGGAAGGAACAGAGGAGAGCGCTACTGATCAGCCGTGTTATTGATTAAGCTAGGTCGCTCGTTGCGCGCTGTCACTGCACCACGGTTCACCCACTACGCGTTTCTCTCGTCCCGAATTCAGGCCAAACCGGCTAAACGAGGTTTCTCTGGCTAATATACGGCAAACGCTTAGCACCAGCTATAAACCATGAGCGTTTCTTCCTTGGGTGAACTACACCGATTTGTCTAGAGGACGTTGTGACCGCGATTGTCGACCGTCCGACCCTGCTAGTGCGCGGACAGTGTAACAATAAGCCACTTGTGGGTTGGAGCCACGGCCAGCAATCGGCTAAAAGACATTAAATTATGAGTGGTTAATAATTATGTAAATATGTGTGTCATCGCGCCCACACGTAACGGGTTCCACTCCCCCAGCGCTCTGGGCAATGTTATAGCATCCATTATAACTAAGGGTGTGTGCTGCGCGCTCTGCAACCGCGTATACCTATATAGTCACATACAGACAGACAGGCAGGCCATGGGAACATTAGAATCCTAGGATCGTCACATCTACAAATAAAGATAGCTCTTTCGGTGTTAATAAACGCGCGTTTTACAGCTTCAGGAACCCAAAATAACATACAAATCAAAAAGCAAAACAAACTATGCCGAATTGCAAGATTCACAACCACCTGTTCGTCAAAACAATAGCTCAATTCAAAGAGTATTTGTTTCAAATTACAAATTTCCAATTTCCATAGGATTAATAAAGTACATTTACTGGTGAGCTCGATGCTGTTGTGTTGTGTTGTGTTGTGTTGTGTTGTGTTGTGTTGTGTTGTGTTGTGTTGTGTTGTGTTGTGTTGTGTTGTG
>JAOTOK010108730.1:0-14263 GCA_025770025.1 Virgularia gustaviana | reverse complement strand
TGGCGGATGATGTGCTCATCTCTTGTAGGTATGATCCAGGCCCCGGCGCGCAAATTCCGTAGGTAAATCACTGATTTGAGCAACCCAGCCCTGAGCACCATTTCGGTATACGTCTGAAAATTAATTCGTCCAGCGGTCCGTTTCCGACTGTTCAACAACCAATCAAATGTTACATTCTTACATTAACCGACTTGTTATTATATGCAAAGTATATTGAGAATAGGCGGTTCATTAGGCGTTATTATTCAAATGGTGTAGGATGCAATTTCATCCGCTTTGTACATTTGTCATGTAATACTATGATGAAGTACGATAACTTCTAAGTGTGGAATTGTTAAAAGGTGGACCGCAAGGCACGCTGTCAAGAGGCGCAGCTGTTTCACCTTGGATAATGGCATATTAAACGTTAACTTGCAAAATTTGGAAATATATTTTACAGTACATTTGGTCAATGAAAATCATCTTGCAATAAATAGTGTTCAATTGCGTGTATAGATTGTGGAAATAATTAAGTTTATTTGGCAGTCAGAGTTTTAGACCACTCAGACTCAAACCATCGCCAAGATGAAGAAAACTTAATTAAGGCATTCACCATAGCGACCAATACACATACTTGATCAATTTCTTCGTTAGTACATTATTACAATATGCACGCATAACCTCAAAGAATAATATAGAAGTCTTTTTAATTTTTATTTTCTATTCATCCCTAATCATATCTGCAGAGTACACTTATGATGCAGCTATATGTTTTTGCGTTGTTGCACACTCGGATTTTTTTATTATTTTAAGAATTGTTCTTCTCGGACTGGAATACCGGAGACGAGGGTTCGACTCCCATCCACGGCGGAGTACTTAATATTCCGCCGCAGGTAACATTACACTTGAGAAGAACAATTCTTGAAACATGATAATATATATATATATATATAATATGATGAGGTTTTGTAGACATGCCTGGATATTTATAATGTACACTTTAACAGGCAAAAGGCTAAAAAGTATATATTAATAAAAATATATAAATCTTGACTACCAGACGAGCTCAGGGGAGTTTTCGTCCTCTATACAAATTGATCAAAACTAATTATCTGTGGAGTATAATATATAAAAGGTGTAAAATTATAAAAACAATGACAAGATATCCAATATGCAAATTGTTCTACCTATGCAACCATTCATTATATTGTTTTAGTGTTTCTGGATTTCACTCATATAGATATATTATTATATAGCCGGTTAATAAAATATGTATTGAATTGAACGATTATACAAGTACTCTGCGTTTTATTTTGTATTCTGGGAAAATAAGGTACTCAGCTAAAACGTTTATATCAAGGATTGAAATATAGAACCCGATAACGTCGTTCAAGGGTGTTATACGAATTATATGCATATTATAACGTAATATACCGTTCATTGCAAGAATGTAAACGTAGAGTAGAGGACTAAATAGCTATAAGATAAACTCGTTGGTATAGATCTTTAAGATTTTCGGAAAAATAACTGAAACTGACAGGTAAGTAGTGTAGCCATAAAAACAACGTGCTGTCATGTATAGTATTACGGTACATGATAATAATTGCAATAAACGTATATTTTAAAAAATGCCATTTAAAATAAAGCTTGATGACTCCTTGTTTTTAGTTTTCATTCTGGTGAAGGAAAATTATTAACTGTCATATTATGTGTATTTAAGAAAGAGAAATAAATCACACGATAACGTCGTTAATCGTCATTTAACAAAGTGTGGTATAAAATACGTACGACGTAATGTTTCCACCATTAATCTTGTAATTCCGGAGACCTCTTTATATTATGCAGAAATGTAGTTCTTCTTTGGCCGACACAAGCCGAGATGCGAGTAATATTAACAAACTATAAATAAAAAAGAGAGGGAAACAATTAACTAAGCGAAAAACGCCTGTGGACAAAGCAGGTGACCAATTCAAAAAGGCAGATGCTTCAAATTTCCGCGGTGTTCACGACATTACAACGATTGGTTGACGACGAAAATGAACGTCAAGACGACGTCAATGAGCTATTAAGAAGACCATTAATAATTCTTTGCAATAGAAATTTCTCTGTATCTTTTGCTTAATCAAACCTCAAAGTACGAGGAAGACAAGCATCTATTATAATTAGCTCTCGCAAACATATAATGGATATTTGCACCATAGTTTTTAAACCATATACATGGCCTATCTATAAGACTAGCTTCCGTTATTTTCGCCAATACATGCCAGTCGTCGGAATAATTTTTTTCGACAAATCGATAAAATGAAAAACATGTAAATCTATGGAAATAATCTGACCCCAAACAAAGGGAGCGCGAAAGCAACTGTATGCATATAATAATAATGTGATTGGTATATTGATAGCCAAACGGAAAAGCAGTCCGAAAGGTGCAAAGATACTGGAATTCAATTTGGCTCGTTTGTACTCTTGTACTCTACATGCACATGCGGCAATTCAACAGGGACATATTTTATAGAGCTTTTATTCAGTTAAAAGAAACCCCCTTGTTAACCAGCGATCTAATTTTTAATTTAATCAGTTTTAAGTAATTCTTAGTAGCTAGCATTTCCAAGATATCTTTCTATACAATATGCAAATTCCATTAAAAATGTGACGTAAGTCTTAAATCATCGACAAGTGCCTAAATTTAAAAGCAGAATAATGGAAGGTGGAACTGCATGCAATGTTTTTTTTGGCGTGCTTTAACATGCATGCGTGGATGGTATTTTTATTGACCAACTTTAATTAAATCATCGACTTGGTGTTTTTCATCTACAACATTAATATCTCCAAATAGCGCTCTAGTTTACATGGTATACTATCTTTTAAGTATGAAGTCACTGTCTTAAGCAAAGGATATAAAAACACTAATTATACGCGGAAAAGACAAGGTTTGTCGGTTTTAAAGGTTTCGCGCTTTTTTCTGCCCTTCCCGTAACCACGACAACTTTTGTTGTTTAAATGATATCGTTTTCTATTCAAAGTGCATATGGCCGAATTTTCATACAAAGTACTTGATTTAAGTAATTTAAGAAATTAAGGCAATCCAGTGTTTAGTGACTATACGAGGAACCAAGAAATTCAAAATGATATGTAGCTAAATGTTGTATTTCAACAACCCTTGCGCGTTTCGAGGGATGACCGATCAATAATATTACATTCATGCTCTATATGTGTTCTGAATGATCTTTTAACTTTCATTAGTTGGGACAGTAGTAGCATGAAGTAAGGTAAAGTCGGGTAGTCAAATATTACCGCCATTTGCTCCATTTTCCTTTATATAGATGCGCTATCTAGTCTCAATTTATGACAGATCAGTGCCATCGGTGCACTGTATCACTAAATTCTCGGCTGCCGACATGAATCTAACAATCTAACAATTGTACTTTGAAAGTGCATGTTTGTAATATCCCTATATCCGTCTTCAATTTATTTCTATAGCAAATGACGCGGTTCGAGAAGAATTAATGGAAACTGACACGCGTGTTTGGTGAATTAATTCCTGCAGCTAATAGCACGATTGCTATAGTATAAATTCATTCGCCAAACATAATTGCGATTTTTGATTAATTCCTCGATAAAAATCCTATTAATGTAATTTTGTCTTATTTTACGAGATCTTTACGGTTTTGCTGACGGCTGTTTTTAATAGTTTTCATTATTATAGCCTTAGAGCCCGCAGTTGGAAATCCAAGTTGCGCCGGCTGATCAGGATCATGCTGTAAGGACGGGGATAGGGCCTTTAGGGATTGCAACGACGATGGCGACTAACAGGGTGTCTCAAAAAAAACACAACCACTTAAATATACAAAAATATTAATATTGTTCTAAAGCGCAATAATAAGCACCCCTGGGAAATGAAAATGCTTCTAATCGTGTTTTCGTGGATTTAAAGGATTATATAGGAGCCATTTTCAATTCTTAGAGTTAGAGGTGCTTATCTATTGCGCTTTAGAGCTAAATTAATTTCTTGCATATTTAAGTGCTTTAAGTGGGTTTTTTGAGACACCCTGTATTATCAAAAAAGTTGTTTTGCTGCGTAGGCAATGTAAATTGCAAGCCAACAGCAAAAAGGTGGTAATTAAACTGCCAAAAAAGTGTGAATATGATAATTCGCTCTGATGACGGGCTCAGTTTGCTCGAAACGTCAGCTATTATTCACACTTTTTGGCAATTTACTACCTTTTCGCTGTTGGTCTATAATATTGTAATTTTGGATATGCTTTATAACGATTTTTAGAGGTTATCTGCCAGTTAGTGCAATTGGTCCAGTCAGTGCAGTGAGGTTACTCAGATTTACGCGCAGAGTATATGATTCGATACTTGATTTTCTTAAGTTTTGAATGATTCATGACAAGTTTATTTCCCTGCAAAGGGTTACGGTTACTCAGGTCAGGGTTAGTAAACCAGTTACTTTTCAGTTTTATCGAATCCCTTTTTGTTTTTGAGATATTCCGCGTCAAAGTCGTAAAAACTGGTATAAGATGCCTGCATGCCATATTGGTAAATGCCATATTCATATCAATAGTGTGGCGTAACAATTGTGAGGACAAAGTAAGTTTTTATATAATTTCAAGAGCTCTTTCATTTAACACAATTTGCAGATAAGCTTCAAAAGAATATTCTTTACTAAAATACTAAAATGCCGCGTGTAACGTATTCACAAAATGACAAATCCAGGCTTTTTATCCCCGTGTCCGCTAATCTTTGGTATGTGAACATCGAACCATTTTTTGGCAAGAAAACCATTGAAGCGAAGACGAATGTAGGCCATGAAACAAGCAGTGGGTTTTAAAATTGACGTAAATTCATTTGATAGCATGTAGATTCATTTGACTCAAGCAATAAATTTATTTAACACATATAGGTAAATAAGAAGATGCTAATGAGGCATATAAACAAGGATGTTAGGGCAATAATATTAATTACGGAAGGGATGGTCTGTAACTGGGGCAAGAGTACTCATAACCAAATGTTTTCAGGGTTCGTATAACACAGAAGCAGTAAAATTCAAACACTTTTTAAGAACTTTCAAGGAAATATTTTGGAAAATTCATAGACCTTGAGCGCAATAAGGCAAAAGTAATGCAAGAAGTATAGCTACATTGTTCTGTGACCTTCTCCTTGGCGAATAGCGTGGACAGCAATACTTGGACAGCAATACTTTGCATGAAAGTCAGAAAAGGTTAAAGGAGTTTAATGGGTAATCACGGGAAGTCAAAACCATATCGCAGAGAAAGGATTAAAATTATTTCGATCGCACATTTTCAGCGCAATAGGATTACATTGAACAAATAATGGCCTGTCCAATAATTAAAGAGTCCGGAATTCCGTAGCGCCAGACAGAAAAAAACTTAGCCTCTTAATACTTGAGTGTTTAGTTGTCTATGCAATATCTCAAAAATATATATTTCAAGATATCATCACAAACCTTAAGACGTATAGTCTAAACCAGCAAATTTGAGGTAAGCTAAAAGCGAAGCGATCAAACAAAACTTGTTGATGTTTAAAAAATAATTTGTAAACACGAGAACAACAATAGTTTACTTACTGCGCATGCGCATTATAGGATTGTGGGGCTTATACTATTCCACAATTCCTTTCTAAAACTTAATCTGTAAATAACTCGTAATGTACCACAATACCTGACTTGCAAAATGTGAACATGTCGAGTGAAAGCAATAACGAAATGTTGTATCGACAATAACAAGTTATTTAAATATGGAGGACATTGGTTTGTTTCCAAAACTATCATAGGACAAAGACCACGTGACTGTAAACGAAGTCAAAGAATAGATCTTCCCGGAACACAAGCAGCACTTGTGTATACTGCCTCTTAATTCATACTAAAATATAAGGAATTGATTGTGATTTGGCGTGCTCAATAAAGTTATTAGGATGCTAGAAAATTGGGAGAGCACAAAAATGCGTTGGAGTCCTCTCCCAATTTTCCCTACTTTGGTTGCGGGTTCGTGCGAAATTGGATGATTTTCGCACGAAGTCTCGTTGTGGAGAGATTGTTCATAGTCACAGCTGGAGCGTACTTCGGGAATGCCTTATTTATAACATATTAAACTGGACGAACAGAAATAAACGTCGAAGTTTGCCAACGGTGTGAGGAACGGCACAAAAGTACTTAGCAAAATTATTGAACACCCTTTTCAACCAGTCAGCGACCTCTTTATGCCACAAAAACATATGCCACAAAGTACATCATTTCTCATAGAAGGCATGGAACCTAAACTATTTATTACTACTGCAGACATATACAACTAAAAATTGCACCAAATAACCTCGGAAGCTCAATATATGCGCTAAAAAGTAAAATATTTTGCTGGAGCTTTTGATATATACCGAAATGTTCCTTGTATAGCTCACTTCTGTCAGGTCATAACACTCACAACGCATTGATTCGAAACGCGTGTTATCCCATTAATGCATATGTCCACATGTATATTTTACTGTATGACGCCAGAAAAAAATTACCCGTTAATAATGTATGGTAAAGTGCCAGGGGTCGCTTGTACGAAGGCTGAATAGCGCTATCCACTGAATAGCGATTTTTTCAAGGCTTGTAAATTTGGCTGTTGATCAACATTACCTCAAATTAAGATTTGGTATTTTTAATGTGAAGTTCTTACGATACATTCTGGTGCCCAGGTGGTGAATTTCCTAGCTTTTTGAGCAATTTCTCGAAGGTTGAAAAAACCGCTATTCGTTGGATAGCGCTATTCAGCCTTCGTACAACCGACCCCAGGTTGTTAAATGTCGTATTAAACTTCCTGTATTTATCAGAGGATAATAAATACTTATATACGGATGACATTTCCACTGAAACCTTCTCCTTGCTTCTCCAGTCATCTGACTTTTGTTCCCGCGTTCTCGGTTTAGACCCTATTATATACTTAAAGGCTTAAGTCAGAAGATCAGACCTGGACTTTTCCCATCTGCCTGTAATTTGGACTAAAATACGTACTTTGTCCAAGGTCAGATGATTTGACTGCTTGCAAGGCGAGTGTTTACACTTTAGAGATTAATTTGTTATGCATAGTGGGTACTATCACGCTTTAATTGTGATCAAGTCTACGTATACAAGTAATGCAAACACCTTTTTAGGAAGGAATAGCGTATAAGTGTTTATCGCTTTAAGGTGCTTGAGCACACTTACTTAACTTATTCACGGCTTCTGTCTAGGGTTAAAAATCCCCGGGTGCTAACTATGTTTTTTGTTTCCAGGGTGGTCTGCGATATACGTCTGTGCAGCGAGCGAGCTTCGCTCACTGAGAAACAAACCTTTCGCGCTTCCAAATGGCATATAACTTGCTTGTTTCTAACCTTAGCGCAACGCACATGTAATACATAGAACTATAGTACAATAGGGCGTGAGCCAACTTTGAAAAAACAAATGAAATCAACACACTATCGGGTTTGTGAGGATCTTATTAGACACTTGAAACAGTTAATTCACCTTTCGCATCGAGTTTCACTGCAAATGTGATTAATTTGAAAGTCAATAACAACTTGGTATATCAAGAAGCACATAATTTTGGATAGCTAGTACGTCTTTGACATTTCCATTTATTCAATCTAGTATGCATTTAATATGTATTTTGATAAGAATGTATTGTGATAAGATTTACATTAGTCCCGTGTGGTCCGTTTTTGATAACAATTGATATGTCTAGAAGTTAGTATCGCAAAGGGAGAGTACAGACGGCGCATTTTATAAAAAACATATTACATGCTAATTCAACCCATGCTACATAGTTATGGCATGGCTATCTATAATAATAGTACAAAAAATATAGAGACTTGAAAATCTCCCCTTTTCCCCATTTTCAATGTTGAAATCCTCTTACTGCCTTTTGAGGACACTTATATTAACCACAATCCATGCCAAAGCAGCATCCGCGTATTTCCTAACGTGCCCATTGACCATACACTGCCATAAAATACAAAAAATTGAAAATGGGGGAAGCGGGCGTTTGTCTCAAATGTTTTGGGGTAGCTCAAGACGGGTCGAAATTTTGTGCATGTTAAAACGGTCACTATATGTCGGGTGTGTCCACTTGTGTCAATGGCGTAATTGTGTTGATAAGTCCGTGTTGATCACGTGACAACTGAAAATTACGTCCATAATTCCAATATTTAAAATACAATATAGTATAGTATAATAATAACAAAATGGCTGTCCTAGCTGTAACTCAAGCATAATCCAGCTATACCTCTGGAAACACAAAATGTAATAACATTGGTGCTAAAGAGTCTATCCAATAAATGGACCTGCAAGATATAATGTATAATATGGACTTTTGATAATAATTTCAATAATGTATGCCGCTTACTAGCACGTGTAATTGATTGACAATAGACCCTTTTAAAAATGACGTAGTTTGCGGAAAACGTGATGTTACACGCAATGTGATTGGCCCGTAAATAACGCAAGCCAATCACATTGCTTGTAGCATCACCTTTCTCCGCAAACTACGTCATTTTTAAAAGGGTCTATTAGCAACCTGTATATAAAAAGCGTAACCTACTATATATTGCAAGATGTGCTAAACTGGGAACCCATAGCTGGAAGCAGCAGTGGTCCCTAACCTAGGTCGGGCAGTCATGTAGGACTGTTCCCTTCCTTTTAGGGTCAACAAGTCCCGTGGATATTGCTCGGAGGTCCGATATGCCGCCAGGGGGCGTAAAAGACGTTGCCAAGTGGAACCACTGACACCAAAGATTAAAACAATAAAATATTTGTATTGTGCACAATGAGCATGCGCACAAAAAGAGCTTGCTAAAATGCTATTTCTCATAGAAATCAATGAATGAATGCGTAGTGTTTCCATGTAGAACAATGAAATACATTAGAAACAGGTAGAATCTATGCATCCCGTAGGATCTGAATAGTGCATTTTGAAGAATACACAAAGTTCGCAATCGATGTTCAGGCATAATTAGCAAATGTTGACGAGTGGTTGAAGATTGATCGATACAACTTACAATTACTAACTGATGCCACCACAACCACATTAAGGATTTTCTGTCAGTTTCTGAAAGAGTTCACGTACTGCAGATCCGCTGTAATCTTCCCAACAAACTCTAAATGCGATAATATCCAATTACATGCTACCGATCGCGAAATCCTCATTTTTAAAATTATTTCAGCTACGGAAGCCGCAAAATATGCTTAAAGACTATAGCCTTTGCTTTTAACTCACGAATACTTACGAATTTTCAACCAATGCAAGTGACAAACCCCGATTTCTGAGTTGCTAGCTTTCCGTAGGGACTTTGTTTTCATAGGCGAAGTTCATACTGGCAGCTCATTGTTCAACAGCACAGCTTCCCATTGTCCATGTCGTCTTCAGTGCACCAGGATGGCGAATTGTTTGATCTGATTTACATTTCTGTCGTTAACGTACCGTGTTATGTTGTCTGTGACTGTGCAACTTCTCGATAGTACTTCTTCTCACTTCTTCTTCTTTCAAGTTAAACACAGTCAGTTTTATCAGGAAAACTGAACAAGGAAACGAAGGGTATTCGGTAATTGTTCCAAAGGTAAGCATTTTTTTTTAAAAATGTAATTCATAAACAAGCTGTGGTTATTCTTGTGCTGAAATAAGCCAAATCGAATGCTGGACGAATTACTCATCTTCGCTTAATTTGCAAAAACAGATAATGATCTAGGCCCAGATTTTTGTAAAAAAACTTATTTTAAGTTAAAGGTCTATGTATAATCTAGTGCAATTGTGGTAGTATACCGACTATGAACAATGTTAGCTTCTGTATGGTTAATATGAATACAGCAACCTAGTTACAGGGTTGTATGAGAGTACACCTGACAGTTTCCTGTTGGCTTTTGATATTTGATCGCGTACAACTGATACAGGCAGAGTTTTGTATATTTACAATTACCCCTTTTGTGCATTTTCTCCCTTTAGTATACTTCGGTTATTTCCCTTTCACACACAAACTACTCTCTATTTGCATTAATTGAGATTCATATACAGTGTTATACGCCAGTACAATTGTTAAATTGGCACAACTGTGAATTTTTTAAGCAAAATACTTACCCTGAGCTAACATTGCATCAAAAATTCCTTTAATGTTCCCAGGGGATTATAATATAGAATAAGTGTTGATTTATTCTTACAGTTGGATGAGTTGTGCTAAGTTGGGGTTAGCATTTGAGGCTGAATGATATTAGTTGTTATCGGTCTGTCATCTCTTAACACCAGTGCCTCCTGAATAAACCTGAGTCAAACTTACCAACACACCCTATATGTTCAAACTGGCAATGCTTGTCGTTCGTGTATCCCTAGAGACGAAGATAATACCGTTCCGTACATACCGATAACAATGTGTACGTAGGGTTATATTTACTCCATTTTTTAGTTAACGTGATCATTTAGACCACTTTGCTTTGGGAGTTAAATCATATATAGACTAGTTAGCGTAGGATAAGAGGCATATTCTTACGCAACATTATAGAGTTCAACATGCAAGGTTTCATGCGTTGAGGCTCGTGCTGTCCTGATATGAGGCCAAACCTTTTAACTTGGCCAGTTCCTGTTTTTGGTGTCGGCATTTACCCCCCGTCGCACGAAAGGCAACCGTGTGTGTGCTGTTAATTAAAATTTATCAAACAGTGACCAACAATAAACTCAGGAGATTAGCACTGTTCGGTAATATTTACTTTATTGTTTAGCTTAATTATCAATTACCATGTCCTACCTAGATTCTTTGTAGTTAAACTCTTGACCATATAATTTACGCCACGAATAAAATTGTTGAGCTCATTCAGTGCCCTGCCTGATCTATTGCAAGTACTGCAAGCAGTGTACATAACACCTATAGGGTGAAGTCCGAAGAGTGACGGTAAACTGCAGTTGCAAATCACAGCGTGTATGTTGCACTAAAAGATATTGTAAGGTATGCTAGGCCAGATAATGTAACTTCTGCATGTTGGACCGCAGAGGGGTAGTAGTTACTCGTATAGTCAAACCCAACACATGCAGTGGATGCATGCAACACGCTTTTGTGCGATCAACTAGAACGGTCATGAAATCAAATATATCAATAACGAAATACTAACCAACCCGGCTGTATTTATAGTGAAACCATGGGGCTCATCATGCATGCACTGTATTATAAAAGGTATGGCCTTATATTATCAGATATAGTTTTCACATCCTGCTTTTGATCCAGGGCTTCAAAAGATAATCAATTCAAAAATATTATTATATAAGTTAATTCAGACAGACTTGAGCTGGACCTTCAAGGCCAGGAACACACTTATATACGCACACAGGCTACAGAAAATAACTGTTTTAGAATGGGCTGTATGCATGGTCTCGACCGCTATCTACATGAAATGATATATATACTATGTGACATAATACTATTATACTTTTATGTGAAACGTAATTATCTTATTTATTTTTGCTAAAAGTGTAGCTATAAATTTCTTTATTATACATTGTAACTGTTTTGTGCGTTTTGATTGGCAGGCCGCTCACAGTTAAATCCATCAATCATGCAACTTGCAGATAATTGTAATATCTGCTAGCAGATTTTACAATTATGTAGGTTCCGTTTTTGAGCCCGTGATTGCGCCAGCGGATCGCTCGAAAGGCGGGAAACTCGCTAAATGTTCCGGGGAGAGACTATCTGAAACGATTGTATTTATATTATTATTATTATTATGGCTCATTCCCGGTTTTCAACGTTTACCAACGAAGAAATACAACAACATCTGGTAGACAAAGACTCCCAGAACACTAAACAAACGTATAAAGTGGCCAAGGAAGTGTTTTATGAATACCAGAGAGAAAAGGGGATTTCTGAACCCGACGACAAACCTGAACTCGCTCAAGTCATGAGAAAATTTGTACGTATAACCGAGTGTTTTTCTCTTTAAAATGTATAATAAAACAATTATTGAATTCGGTTTTTGTGATATACGGAATTATCAAGGCCTCGGTAAGTGTTATCAGATCAGCCTCGACCTTGATAGTTCCGTATATCACAAAAACCTCATCCAATAATTGTTTATTATAACGTAGACATGTCGTATATAGCCATCTACTGTAAGGTTGTAAAAGTGGTTGTCGGACCGTGTTAGATAGCCATGTCTGGTCTCTGACCTGTCAGGTCATGTCAGATGGACATGTAATGTATGTCAGCTAGTGTCAGATGGTCTCGCCTGGTCTCTGGCCTGTCAGGTCGTGTCAGATGGTCAGATGGTGTCACATGGATATGTACTGCTTGTCAGGCCGTGTCAGGTGATCCCGCCTCCTCTCTGACCCGTCAGGTCGTGTCAGATGGTCAGCTACAGCGCCCTGGCTAGAGTCAGGTGGTCTCGCCTGCTCTCTGACCCGTCAGGAGAGCCGAGTCGTGTCAGATGGTGTCAGATCGACATGTAATATATGTGCAATGAATTTAGATCGTTTTCAGTGTTTTTATATTAGATCAACCCCCGTTTCTGTGCAATTTCTTCTTTCAAAAATTTTCGTTGACATTCATAGTACTAAAGATCTCTTCAGATTCCTGCTAGCTACCTTCTAAAATGAATCTAAAGAGATCTTCAGACTAGTACTATGAATGAAAGAATGAACTGAGGAGATATTGCACAGCTCTTGGCTTATTTCATTTTCTTGATATAATAGACCACCGTTAACTGGCAAGTATTTCTACTCAAATGTACTGCGGCAAGAGGTTAGCTAGATACATTAGAGTTCACTGGTTTAAGCCGCTTTTATTTGCGGCGAGAAAAACATAGAATGTTTGTTTTTACTCACCATGCAACTGGTGGATGGCATACCGCAATCTATCGAGCGCTGGCGCTGTGCTTCAGTGAGTGTTAGCTGCAATCGGAAGCATATAGGAAAAAGCTCAAGCTCAAGCTCAAACTGTGCCGCTGACTTGCCCAATGAACCTGGTTAGCCACACCGCATACGATGATAGGGAGAATGACATGCAACGCCGAACAAGAGCAAAAGGCGGGTTTACAGTTTCAAGCCAAAAGCGAAAAGGTGGTAAACTGCCAAAAGTGTGAATTATAAGCAGAGCGAACGGTCAAGTCTATTATATACGACTATGCTATAGATAACATACTGTATGTCGTGTCGTTTCATCTCCACGTATTCCTGGTAAATAAACATGTTTGATTGTAATTCACACCACGAAAGGAAAGGAGATTAACACTTCACTGCTTTATATCAATAGGGAATCATTACATGAAAAATAATAATTTAACATTTTCTAAAAAATAGTAATTTTAATATTTTCTAATAACATGGTTATAGAAATTGCGAGATGATTGCATACTGTTTCACAATGGTCAACATGAAGTTGTTTGCATCAAAAAGTTTGTACCTACTACACTCACACCGGTTCTGTTCGAAATGAACGGTCCATAAGTAAACATTATCCACTGAATTTTCACAAACTCTGAAACTTTGAAACTCTGGTTTATATCACGACCGTTCATATCATAACACGTTTTCTGCACCACATCATTTTAGTAACATAGTACTTTCAAGGTGTAGTGAACCAAGAGTTAGTGTAGGATCACAAGTTTGGATCACCTATAACTGAAATTATTTTAAGTTTTTTTTTATCGTCATCAACGTAGCTACGCGTTTTAGCGAACTTAGAGATGTACATGCGCAAAATGCTCCCCCCTAAATGTGCATGCATGCAATTCTGTCGAATGACGAGCTCTACGGATGAGTACAGGGTTCTTGTATGATATGAGTAAGTATGTTGTCGGGTGCGGGAATTTCTTGTCGTTCCAAAGTTTTGAGAAAATACAACTCGTTAAAAACTACATGCAAGCATGACAGAGACAATTCTTCCAGATAGCATGTTGTGTCATTTCATCTCCACGCAATCCTGGTAAATAAACATGGCGGATTGTAATTCACACCACGAAAGGAAAGGAGATTAACACTTCACTGATTTATATCGATAGGGAATCATTACATAAAAATACAATTTTGCGTGAAAGCACAGCTTGTTCTTCCTGTTTTCTAGTTGCGTGTGTTTGATACACACGATTTGACAATATCAGTACAAATATAGTATCGTGAATTGGGAAATATAAAAATGTGGTCAATACCGCATTTATGAATACAAAGAATTGCAATATCATTGATGGATCTTGTCGTTATATTAGCAAGATTAGATTTGACGGCGTTAGACCGATATTATGTCATCGGGTAAATGCGCTTCACGTTGGTGATTA
>JAOTOK010108619.1:0-14268 GCA_025770025.1 Virgularia gustaviana | reverse complement strand
TAAAGTCACTCCACGTGACATATTATCGCTGACATGATTTGCCACAAGGTTTATGAATTATTAATGAGTATTTTAATTGTATTTATTTGTTTTATAGATTACATCTTACCTTAAACCCTACTCTACAACTTCATATTAATACCATTCAAGTTTCATAGAAATATACTTTGGAGGTACCACGGTGACCGGATAGAAGTTTTGGCCGAATAATAATCGACAAACTGACCAAAATAACTAAGAATGATGCTGACATCCTTTCAACCATTGAAAGAATCCACCACACTGTTAAAAGCAAATGAACTCATTCATATAGCACAAGGCTATGTCTCACTGTATCGCCCTTTGCCGAATGACATAAAGAAGTACAGAATTTTGAAGAATCTCCGCAACAACAAGGACATTATTGTGTTAAAGCCTGATAAAGTGAACGGTGTTGTCATTATGGAACGTAAGATATATGACAATATGAATGATAAAACTAACAAGTCTGAAATTGATACAGGGCGATGATAATAACTGCAGAAAACTATGGTACAACCACTTTAACAACATAGTTTCACAATAAGACTTATTAATGGACGACACAAATGACATTTGACACACAGTTTTATAGTTAATGCGGAATGTCCACGTCATACACATGCGATTGGACTATAAGAGGAACAAGTATATATACATATCCAATATACATATCCAATCCATGTCCAGACCACGGATTGAAAGGTTAAAGTGTTTGTTTTGGGAATGTTCAAGTTCAAGGTGACATAACGTTCTTTGAAAGAGATGTTGGGGTCGTTGAAATTTTGAAGATGCTTGAATAAATACAGTTAATCCAGGTATTTGTGCATGTAAGTTAGTGGTAGAAGTCCAATCATTAGAAGCCTGTCTTTGTAGCTGATAGAAGATCTGAACAGATGCATTAAAATAAACTTAGTTGCTCTACGTTGGACTTTCTCAAGGTCGTTTATCAATGTGTTTGTCGATGTGCATTCTTTGTGTTTTATTGTGAAAACACACACAATTATATTAAATATTAAACATTGTTAAGAACAAAGCATGCATAAAAAATTTCAGGGAAACTGGTAAAGCCTATATCCATTCTCTTATTTAAGATTTGCAGCAAGCTGGTCAAAGGCAAGTCAATAGGATTCCTTGCACTTCTCAGCATGCATTATGTTGAAGATTAATTATTTATTTGACTGTGTGTTTTTAGCAAAGCGTCAAATAAATATTTTGGAGTAGTGGTGTTCAGGAAGGTCTTGGTCACGGATGTGGCATTCTCTGCAGCATTGTTGAAGTGAAAAAAAAGTGACTGGCTTGGCCCCTTTAAAACGTTTCTCCTGGATATCTGCGAGGGTTTTCTTCATTAAATGCCACTGGTGGAGTTTTTCACACAGATGGTTGTAATCAAATTTGCACTATTATGATAACAGAACGTCAGGGACTTAGGTGACATAACTTTTTAGTGAAACCAACTTGTTATGCACCTATCAATGAAAACTCCGTGGGGATGAGCCTGAATAGATTTCAATACCCTGGTGAAATAAAGGCTTAGATTAAATATGTACACAACAACCACACATTTTTAATGTTTTTCAAACCCTTAAGGGTCTGGGTTTAGCTCCTGTGACATAGACTGAGTAAGTTGTCGCACGTGTATCCAACAGATCAGTTGGATTACAGCGTTTGAGAAGATTATTCTATAGTTTTACTCGGATTTTGAATAAAAATTCATTGAGTTGACGTTATGTCAGACCTTAGCTCTGATTCCGGTAGCCAAATTGATGATTTTAGCGATACAAGTAGCGATTCAGAGTACGAATTGGAAGACGATGCCGAAGCAATGCTTGAACTTGAAGTTGGTAGCGGTGAAGATGATGGCGAGCCTTCTCAAGGACAACCGTTTATTCACGGAGTTGACAGAGACAGAATAGAGGCATATGGAGATGAACCGATTGCGAACTCTGAGTGGCTAGAAAATTACCGAGAGCAAAAGGGCAAAATTGACGAAGAAATGACTATTTTACAACAATGATTGGATAAAGTAGTAGCCACCACATGGTACGTATTTGTCAAGCATGCAGCCATTCTGCCATAACATAGAGCCATAGTCAGGCTCAGACTCAGTGCATGCACGTTTTTTAGGTAATAATAATTAATATGGTCTGTGCAGTGTACTAACCCATTTTTACTCAAACTGATAGTGATAATAAGCAAAACCTTAGACAGTTTTGTGTTTTATAACATATTTATTCTAATAATGAAAGCTTTTCTACATGATTCTTCTTCGTAGGTGTATGTGTGGCTACTGTGTAGTAGATAATTTGGAGAATGCCAAAGAATGTAAGTGTTGTGTGGAGCTGCCAAAGTGTGCAAATGCACTACAGCACAGATGGGTCAAAGAAGAATGTGAAGAAGAAGTGACGTGTATAACACAGCACTCAGGATTTAGAGTGGTGTGTCTTGAACGATGGTCTTTGCGACAGGCAGCTGACAAATACAAGACATTGCAGAATAAAAAATACAAGAATTTAGGGGCAGAGAGGAGGTATTTTTCTCAAATTAATGGCTCTATATCATTAAATATATTATGGTTTAATAATACTATTGATATCCTTCTATTCAAGGTTTTTGCATTCTGTATCATACAGAGAATTTACCCGGTTGGTACATGGTCGTCTGGGTAGCAGAAGGATACCTCTTCCTGCATGCGCTTATGACCAGATCAGGAAAATGTTTTGCATTGATGGTGACATTTTGGTTGGGTATGGTGAGAAAGATGAATAAACTGACATGACTTTTGCTATAGATCTGACTATAAAACAATTCAATAACATCTTGGAGTGAAAATGGATTTTGATTTAAAAGCACAGTACCTGGTTCAGCTGTAGGGGGTACATTTTCAGTGACTTTCTCTCTCCTTTCTTTCCATTTCTCAATTGCTGGTTCCTTATCTTCCTTTTCAAATTCATAACATAATGGTGGTGGTGTAAGTTTAGCCAGCTCTGCTTTAGATGAATTACCAAAATTCACCGGCGACGTGCACAAATACGAGGAACGCAGAAAAAACAGAATGTGAAAGTTAACGATTTTGTAATGGTGGCTGATGGAAATTAAATCAGAGGAAAATGGAATGTCGGTCGTGTGGTAGAGGTATACCCAGGCAAGGACGGGAAAGTGAGGAACATTAAGGGGAAGACTGCCGCAGGGAGTACACAAGACCCGTAACAAAGATCACAGTGATTCACTCCGACCAGTGAACCGATTGATGCCCATGACGAACTTGTCCTTTGGGGGAGGAGGAGGATGTGTCATTGACGACGTATATGAAATTACATACATTGATTATTGGATTATTATTACATACATTGTTTACTGCATGACTAAGACATTTGATTGACAGTTAATGAACGATGACATTCAGCTAAAATAAACAGTTATAAGTATTTGATATGGCAAATCCCGTCACTCGTGACCCACCTAAAACTGTTATACAATCTGATGCTTCACTAATCGGTTGGGATACAGTATGTAATGACATAACTGCTGGTGGTCGCTGGACAGCTGAGGAAAGCCAGTGCCATATCAATATTTTAGTTCTTAAAACTGCGCTCATTGCCTTGCAATCGCTATGTGCAAATCAATATGACAGTCATATTCAACTGCAATTAGATAATACTACGGCAGTCTCGTGGAAAATCCTTCAAGTGTCATACAATCGCTCACCAGATTTGGATTTGGGCAATCTAGCGAAACATTTGGCTTCATGGCAGCCGGACCCCAACGCTATATACGTAGACGCATTTTCGGTTAACTGGCAACAATTTTAATTATTGTACACATGTCCACCATTTACTGTAGTGAGCAAATGTCTACAAAAGCTGGATACATCTAACATGACTGGCATATTTGTCCTTCGACTTTGGCCAACTCATCCTTAGTTTACAAGAGCTCTGCAAATGTTAATAGCCCACCCACTCCTACTGCCACAATGACAGGACCCACTTCACCAACTGAGCAGCGACCCTCGACACCCTCTTGCCAAGAAACTGAAACTGTTAGCGGTAAAATTATCGAGAGATCCGTCCGCGCAAGAGGCCTTCCGTCAAAAACTACCACCATCATCCTTGAGTCTTGGTGTGAGGGCAGCAAAAAGAAGTACCGATGGTATTTCAAACAATGGCTACAGTTTTGTTGTGATAAGTAAATTGTGCTTTAGATTTGTTGACTCACTTATTTAACTGTGGACTAGGTTATAGTGCTATAAATAAGGTAGTGCACTTCCTGTCCGTATACAACTCGCGGCCAAGTCGTCCACGATATAACGCTATGTGGGATATCCGAATCGTTTAGACTACCTTAAAGCAACGTCGCCTGTTTCATCTTCATCCGTGAAAGAATTATTATATAAACTTGTCATGCTAGTTGCCCTAGCCTCGGCCCAGAGAGGCCAAACAATTCAATTTCTAAACGTCAAAAATATGACTAAAATGATTCGTCATTCTCGTTTAGAGTTACACAATTAACCAAGACAAGCAAACCGGGTGATATGGCAAACATTGCCACATTCACATCATTTGTTCTAGACTGCCTTTTATGCGTTTACAATTGTCTGACAGAAAATTTGAATTGGACTGGGAAACTAAGAACGGTTGAAGCCGACGGGCAACTTTTTATCAGCTTCAATCAGCCACACAAGGAAGTCAGTTGTGAGACGTATTGTAGGTGGCTCAAACAGGCTTCGCCAAGAAAAGGCGACCCATTTGTCTTGTCTGGGCCGTTGTTTGTGCACGTTTGCTCCATGTTATTCTTAATGATTAATGCATGATATTGCCATGCATGTATTGCTTCTGCTACAGCTGATTGAGTGCTGGCCTGGCTGCCTGCATGGTCATCCAGATAATAGACTGCAGCCTGCTGAGGCTCTGCGCTAGTCAGACTGAGGCTTTCAGTGTTAGGTCTTACTATAACTGGCTTGAAGCGATAGTTCCCTGATTGAGTACTCTAATTTCCATTTTCAAAAACCGGTCAAGGTTGCAGGTCAAAGAGCAGTTAGATCCAAAGTTCACAGTGGGCAGTTGCTTAAAACTTAAAACAGCCAGTGCACTAACTCACAGTAAATTCAAGAGACCTGCTTACAATTTAAATTAGACTGAGCCTCAGGACAAAACTCCTTTTTGCTTCACCAAGGTCTAATGCTAGATGGAATCTATTTCTTAAGAAATAACGTACTATTTTTTTGTGAAGTACAACAAAATTATGCAAATATACTGCTGATCATCTACATTCTCATTAGGAAATGTTGCAAGTCCAACAGCTGTTGGAAAAGGACCAGCTAAGAGACAATGGGACTGGAAGAGTTGCTCGTTTCAGACTCGGCAAGTGGTCCCTACAAAGAAGAAGATTCCAATCAGAGGGAACCAGGAAGAACAACGGAAGTTTTACTGCATTGAATGCCTAGAAGCATCGCTTAAAGGGAAAATGTTGAACAATATGCACAAGTTTGCAGGTTAGACAAAACAAGTATCAAACCGCATAAATCAAGGTGACACTGTGCAGTGAGAAACGAAAGTTGCCGATTTATATGAAAAAGTATATGAAGCCAAGAGAAACATTGAGTAAGACAATAAAACCAATTGGACAGCATGTTGAAGGCATTATTGGAGATTTCAGTTTAGATTTAGTCTTCTGGTGACCTTGTAAATATGCGGAAACCACCTAGTGATGAAGTGAATCATGATAACGAAAAAGAGCCAAGACATGAATCTGTTGGTAGTGGGAAAAAACAATCGGCATTACTACCATTTAGTACAACTAAATCTGATGCATATAGCACAGCTACCTTAGCAAAAGTTGTTGAATCCATTGAGAAACTAAGACGCTGTCTACCTTGCTACCAACTGCATGTGGCAGCCAGGCCTACTCTAGCGAATCTAACACCTGCAAAAGCTCAATTTCTACTGTGCTGCAGCAGTAATTGGATTCTTGCAACAGGTAGCGTGATGAATAAAGAAGCAACCCGTCTTCTGATCAGTGGTCATAACACAACATGGTGTCGCCGTAAGAATTCATGGATGGAACACTTGTGTCTAATTGGAGCTGGATCAAGCCATCATAAGAAAGCAATGATTGGATATAAGAGGAATTTGCATACAGATCATCAGAGATCATTGGATGTCTAAAGTATGTTCTTATATTGTAAACAGACAAACCCATAAGCTAAATACCAACAATATTTTGCTGATTCATGCACCAGAGGCAAGGATGGCAAAGCTCAACAAGACATTTCCAGCAAGGTATTTGCCTAAAATATGTGGCTGTGCCTCCCAATGAAATGTGTTGTCCCTGCAATAAGCACGCCAATTTAATCGCTAATTTCCCTCAAGCCATGGTATTACTTATAATTATTTTATTTTGGGGAGGTTTTCTAACCATAAATCATTTTCCTCTTGAATTTGGATGAAAGCCTTGTGTGATTTTCCATTCATTTTCTACACAATATGTATTCGAGGTTTGTTTGTATGTAAGCATATGATACTGCTTTTTATCAAAAGTGGAATACTGTACAAGGCGACAGCTGGATCACAAGATGTTGATGGCTTACCAGTGTCTTCAGCTCGCCTCCAAAGCGGTTGGCGTTCAAGTTTAGGTGCTGGATTGTGGCTGTTCTGCATCAAGTTTTCGTTTGGAATCCTACCTGTAACCAATGTCTTTCTTATGCCTGATAATGCAAATGGAATTTATACATCTGTTATTAATATCAGGATGTATAAATAAGCTAACAAAAGAATTTAGCATACAGCCTTGTCCATAGTATGCTAAATGCAAATATCTAGAAAAAGAAAATAGATAGAATCACAAATGGCAATGCACACTTACCACTCACGACACATTCTGGCTTAAAATGCTGCTTGCAAATAAATATCTTGTTGGATTCAATTCTCTTCAACAATTCTGGCATGTTTGTCTTGTCCGTAACCCCAGATGAAACCATTCCTCAAAGGCCTTTTGCTTAAATATTTTTATAGCATGATACTAAACAAGAGGTATCTCATTAGCCATGGAGCCTCCAAGCCAAAATTGGATATTAAGAAGATGACACAAAATTGGTTTCTATCCTTTTTGGCATTTCACGAACGCTTGTGCGGCATGTCTTGGCATTTCGTGGATATGAAGGCAATCTCTGCGGAATTCTTGAGCTAATGAGGCAACATAACACATCCCTTAAAGCACAGGTAAATTCTCAAGGGCACAGCAAAGGAAAGACGAGCTACACCAGTCCAGAAAACCAAAACAAGTTTATCAAGATTTTAGCTGGTAATGCCGAGAAATCGTTGATTAACGGTGCTCCCTTCACAGGTGTTAGTGCAGACACATTACTCCAGATGTGTCAAGCGATGATGAAATTGCTGTTGTTGTAAGTTCACGCTTCTCAAAACTGCCTGTGAAAGCGGCAATTAGAAGTGCAGAGTAAAATAAGGGTAGCATAGGCCCTAGCCGGAATTTTGGGGCTCATTTTGATATTGTACTTGCCATGGTAACCGTTGTTCATGTGCGGGAGAAAGGGATTATGGCTGGGTTATTTTTCTGTACCTTGGTTTGACTTAAGGGATTGCTTTTTGCATTTGCCTTAGCCTGATAAGTATATGCACTTGGCCTTCGGCAATCTGCAAGCTTTTGTCAAATAAAAGCTTTTGCTCTTTTTGTATTTGGAACTAAGACTCCATCGTCTGGAAAATGGGGGAAAAGGGTTATGGCGGAGTTATTTTTCTGTACCTTGGTTTGACTTGGGGGTTGCCTTTTTGCATTTCCTTTTGTATCTGCCTTAGCCTGATAAGCATGTGCACTTCGCTTTCGGCAATCTACAAGCTTTTGCCCAATAAAAGCTTTTGCTCTTTTTGTATTCGGAACTAAGGCTCCATCGTAAGCAACTTCATACGTCCCGTGGAGCTCTTTAATTTCGTCGTTGTTGATGCAGAGATTAACAGTGCTCCCTTCACAGCTGTTATTGCGGACACCATTCCAGATGAAATCGCTGTTGCTGTACGTTCATGCTTGTCAAAACTGCCTGTGAAAGGGGAAATTAGAAGTGTTGCATGCGATTTATCTGGAGGGCTGGTGTCTAATGAAATCCTGCGGGATTGGTCCGTTTTCTTTTCTAATTTACCGATGGGAGATCTTGACAGTGTAAAATAAGGGTAGCGCAGGCACTAGCCAGAATTTCGGGGGTCATTTTGATACGGCACTTGCCATCGAAACTGTTGTTCATGTGCGGGGGGAAAGGGATTATGGCGGAGTTATTTTTCTGTACCTTGGGTTGACTTGGGGATTGCTTTTTGCATTTCTTTTTTATCTGCTTTAGCCTGATAAGCATATGCACTTGGCTTTCGGCAATCTGCAAAACATTCCAAAGTTCTAAGAAGAAAAACCGGCCTACCGCGAATGGTTGCCTCCTCAGTTATGAATTCCGACAATTCACCCCTAAAAAAAATTACACCCCTATGGCCCCAAGGCCCTAATGGCAAAGCGGAAACCCTAATGAAACCAATAACAAAATGTCTAACAGCCGCAGCCATCGAACACAAAAATTGGAAGAGCGAATTACAGAAGTCCTGATGGACTACCAAGCAACACCAGATTGCATGACGAAAGTGCCTGCGGCAACAGCTTTGTTCGGACGAAATTGTCCTATGAAATAACCAGGAATACTACGCACAGTAAATCAAGAAGATATAGACAACAAAATCAATGAAAATGACGCATCTGCCAAAAATAATAGAAGAGTTATGCTGACACTCGACGAAAAGCAAGACAATCAACATTCAAAGTTGGAGACCAAGTCTTCGTTCGACAACAAAAAGCGAACAAACTCACATCGCCAATCAGTCACAAGCCGTACAAAACCATACAAATAAAAGGCACCATGATCACAGCCAGTCGAGGTGACCATAAAATCACGCGAAACTGTTCACATTTCAAGAAATTTATTGGAGCCAATGAAGAAAGAGAGTCAGATGGTGATAGATAGAATACATAACTGGAGCCGTCTTTTGGGGTAGTTGGTCTAGCTAATTCCTGAATGAATGAGATCTAATGGGCCTTTCTGATTTCTTGTGGCCTTTCTTACCGCATTTGAAGCAAGTGCCATTGAATTTCTCATCGTTTTCCATCACCATGATATTATCCTCCGTCTGGGCATCTTCAACATTGTTGTTAATGGACTATAGGCTTTCAATATATTCGCAAACACTTATTACCGTAGCAGAGGAAGGTCTTAATTTGCGTAGTGTTTGTTTTTCTGTCGTGTCGAGAATTGGATTGGTTGAGGCAAAGATCCGGTCATATTTGGAAAACTGATTGATGATTACAGCAGGTCAAGCTCATGATTTGAAGTGGCGGTTACGGATTTGCAGCTTTTATTCCAACAAAACGTTGCACAAAAAGACATCAGATCAGCAATATGGGAGACAAAGTTGGATATTGTTATTGAGCATATGATGTGCAGCAGAACATGCTATGTAATTCATGGTAATAACGTCTATGATACGCGCTTCTATAATAACATCACAACAAGTGCCAAACAAACAACCTGGTCGAGTATAAAATATGCTAAATCTGTTACGTAGAGCAACGCGGGCATCTTGTTCAGTGATTGATCGGACGTTTTCTTGTTTTTACTTGAGCAACTGTGCTTGAACTAGGTATCAACGTGACTAAGTACCTATGCAAAAAAACGTTTCTTATGATATGATCATTCTGGTCCACGAAACATCAGAACGGCTTCAAACTTCAAAATGTAGTTTTCACTATTCATAATAGTCCTCAACACAAGTCAGTAGTCACAAGATCCGGCGTACAGCAACGCGAGGTTAATGCCAAGCGGGCATCTTGTTTATTATTAAATAGTGGTTCAATAACAATGTCACACTGTGCATCTTATTGTCTATAAAGTCAATCTTATACAGTGGTATAATTTTTGCAACATGTTTAGGATATATAATATGAAGTATGCTATATCACTCTATATACTATTTACTATATACTATATGCCTTTTAGTTAGACAGATAAGTAAAAGAGGTTGGAAATCTGCAGATGATAGAGAGTGAGCTGCTCACAGGAGAGAGGCAAGCAGACCAACCGGGCAGTAGTAACTTTAGCATCTCAGCCTAAACTACAGCAAGGCAAAAATCAACACCTACTGGCTCAGCTAGCCACAGTGGAACTAATAAAGAATAAGGTGTTAACACAGCTGTATAAAGAAGTCAATAACTTTGAAGATTCTACCGACAATATGTCATGCTCTACAGCAGCATATTATGATAACGGCATGTTAAGTAGAGCAAAGTACAGGTGCCTATATAAGCAAACTAAGGCGAAAGAGGTTGCATGCTTTAAGGTTGCAAATTGTCCCATCCCATCACTAGATTAAATTTGTAATTGGAGAATTGCCAAATGACATGAAAATGCTTGCCTTCCAAGGTTGAGAGCTTTCAATTAGTGCTACATATTACCCGACTTCTGCCAATGATAGCCACAATAAAGTTGTGAATATTAAAGGAACTCTAGGCAAAAAAGCAATGACAATTGGAAGCCCTGGGCTTACTCAAACCAAACATCTGATGCTGAGGTGAAGCAAAAGGCTGAACATGAGTACCATAACACCAGGCAACCAGGACCAAAATAACAAAATTAATTTATTTATTTTTGTCAAACCAAGAGTTCCTTGGATAGGAATGCTTATCAATAATGCCCATGTAGAGCCTACGTTTTAAAAAAATAATGCATTTCTACGTATTAAAAAAATAATACATGTGCACTGGTCCATCGTCAACTCTTAAAACATGCTCTTTCGTGGTCTTATCTATCTTGTATGTCTACTTTCTCTCTGGTACCATCCACCACCACATTGTTTTGTTGAGGCCAGAGTGTGGCCTCAAACGGTTATCCACAAAAACTTTCGTGGCTCAATGAAACAGGGGGTAACAGTAAGGAGCTTGATAGTCTATTCACAGGTATGGACCTGAAGGTGCCGGTTGTTCAAAAGCGGGCTAACTTAGCCCTGTGTTAAGAGCTAACCCAGGGCTAAAATCGCTAACCCAAGGCTAGTTGACCCATTCATAAAATTGCGTTGCTTAAAGCCGATTTAGCACCGGGGTTAGTTAATCCGGGGCTAACAGACTTAACGCTCAAATAAAAAAGTGCGCGAATTTTTTTCTCAAAATGGCCGAGATTTTACAGGACAAGCAAAGCAAAAAAAGAAAGTTAAACTTTACAATATCCGAGATAAATATACTGTTAAATAAAGTAGAAGGAAACATTGATGTTATACAGTCTAAGTTTACAAATAAACGCAAAAATGCCGTCTGTGACGCAATGACAAGTGATATAAATGAAGTGGGACTGATGAAAAGGACAGTAAGGGAACTAAAAGGAAGTGGGAAAATTGGCAAGCGGCACAAATAAATCGTTCTCCTTTATAAAAAGGCACGAACAAGCGACACTGCTAAAAGGAAGCCTCTCCGGTGGAGGAAAGAATAATAAAAATCTTTCAAGACACACCTCTGTTCACAGGACTAGATGGGTTTGAATCATGTAGGGAATATGAAATAAATTGCATTGTGGGTTATGGGCATGTTTGGGCATGATGCTACTAGTTCCCAGTCCGCTAATTGTACTTTACATACAATGATAATTATACATATTAATAATTAAAGTTTATAAAACCGTCTCACCTGCTGCAGTAGGCCTCCTTAGGTCAGGGTGTGACCATGGGTAGCACCCTAATTGTCTGTTTGACTGGAGCACGACGTCTGTGACTGAAGAGGCTGAAGCATGAGCGACATTCTCTGTTGCAGAAGTTCCACATGTGTTGTGTCTCTGATCATTCACTGTCACCTTCTTCGGTTCTGTTACCTTCCTCGGTTAAAGATGAACATTTACATAAAAACAACAAACAACCGATGCTCATCCCCCCTTCATTGCCAGGACACCCCCCCCCCGAATGTTGCCAATCTTACTTGGTGGGAAGAAGAGTGATGGCCGGAAGAGGGAGACGAACAAAGACCTGCTGCAGCTGCCAGTAGAAGTGCTTGCTCTGCAAAAAGTGGTATATTGCTCATGAAAAAGTAAAAGCTTCAATTGGGAATTCAGAACATGGAGCGTTAAGGTTAAAGGTTTTCTAGATAATGTCAACTTAACAAGCAAATTATTGTTTATTTTAATGAATTTTCTGTCACTTTCATAAAATAATTAAAATGTCAGAAGTTTTGATAATTTTGCCCAGCAGCAACAGTCCTGTTTTATTCAACCTTAATTCTTTATACCAGCCTCAATTATTTTGTTTTCATGTTTTTGAACTTAAGTTGGGTAAAGCAAAATTGGATCTGTTGTTTCTGGAAAGCTGTCAGAACCGCAATGTTATTATAGTCAGTCAAACATGAATAACAAAGTAAAATTATTTATAGCTTGTTGACCAATTATTTAACCAGAGTAACTGTAGTCTTAATGGTTATGTCTGAGTTTTATTTCAGAAATATGTAAAAGCAGTTCTTTATTTTTTAATGTGTGTTGATGCTGGGAGAGCACATGAGAAGTGTGTAAAAACAAGGTGGAACTGAAACTTCTCAAGACTAAAGTGACCTTTTCAACATCCTAACAATGATATAATACTCAATAAAACAAATCAACAAGACTAGACACTTCCCAAATTTGCTTCAATGCACACAGCACAACACTATTAAAACGAGGCTAGCAATGGAACTTCCCATACTGCTCACAACCACTGTCACCAAGTAGAACACCATCATCAATATCATGGTAGTGGTTCTCCAGGTAGGTACAAATATGTGATGTACGCAATATATGACCATCCCTGCCTGGAAATCATAATGTAGTTCTGACTTCATCTCGGATAACATATTTCAACATTGCTGGTTTCTGCTCATCTACAATGACCTTCACATGGTCTCTCTCCTAAGAGTTGTTTTTTTAATTTCTTACAGTTGCTAAATACATTAAACAGGGTAACCAGCCTTTCAAATTTTGTAACGTTTCTAGAAGATTCTTCGACCTCAAGCCCATAGCTTGATTCAGCTAATATAGTTTTGTTCAGAAGCTCAAATACTTCTTCAGGCATGGTGACATCAAAACAAATCAGCCAAGTCTGCACTTTGCTCATTCTTGTTGTGAGACGCCTAGTTATAGCACAACTTGTCCTCTCCATACATCTCTCCAACATTACATACAACTTTGCTTGTTCATATCTTGCACGATGCTGTAGACTCCCATATTTGGCTTTCACAACACACTCAACAACACGCTCCAGTTCGGTGAATACCTTTCTAATATCATGCTGGTTGTACATGTTGGTCGTCCTGCTTGATACATTGAATTTTGCACGCTTCATACAACATCTTATTGTCTCTACTACTTCGTTTTCCTTTGGATTAGTCAGCTCGAAATTAGCCGCCATCTTGAATAATCTAATAGGGTGCATACGTGGGCGTTAACACCTTGTGGGAAACTTGGCCTGGATCCAGGGGCAAATTTCCAGGCACGATCATGTGTACTTCCTGGGCATCGAGCGATAATAATATTGGTAAATTTTCCTAAAAGATTGTTGAAATATATTTAAAATCCAAAACTCCCTGAACAGGTTTTTAAGGTGTGGTTTGTAAGTGTAGCCCCAGAAATGACTTCCGCATTTGTTGGCTATTTAATGAACTGTTGGTGCCTTCTGTGAAGTGCAAAGGGCACATCTCTTACCACATGTGACACTCTACCCTTGTCAGCTCCAAACGTATCCCCAACAACTTGTAAAAAGCTGCCTGTTGTGTAAAATCATAGTGTGATGAGCACTTGTGTAAGTGGAGGAAGAGCATGATGCATTGTGTGTCTCAGATAAGGTCATTGTAGAGCAGGTTTGTTATGTAATTTATGACGTTTTAGCTGAATCTATATCTTCCGCTTAGCTGCCTGTCATCAAAGCCATCCACGTTCAGATTGCGTGGGCGATATCTCCGTTTTTGATGAGGATAAACAACACAGGATAAATTGAAAGGAAGGCCGGCCATGTTGTTTACTTTGTTTTAGAATTGGCAGCCTAAAGTTATCACTCTTTGAGATGGGTTAAAGTTAGCCCATGGTTTAGCCCAGGGATAGCATTAGCCTGCTTTTGAACAACCGGCCCCAGAATGTCCCTACATAATGTTAATAAGGGGGTTATCAGCTGAGACGGTAGCACGCGAGGTAGCTTAAATTGGATCTTT
>JAOTOK010108286.1:0-14283 GCA_025770025.1 Virgularia gustaviana | reverse complement strand
GCTCCACTCACAAGCCGTGGTTCACAGCAGTACCGTGCCCTGACTGTTCCAGAACTGACGCAACAGATGTTTGATGCCAAGAACATGATGGCTGCATGTGATCCTCGCCATGGTCGCTACCTCACTGTTGCTGCTATGTTCCGAGGACGTATGTCCATGAAGGAAGTAGACGAACAGATGTTGAATGTCCAAAACAAGAACAGCTCTTACTTTGTGGAATGGATTCCAAACAACGTGAAGACTGCTGTATGCGACATTCCACCCAGAGGTTTGAAGATGTCCGCCACATTTATCGGCAACAGCACCGCCATCCAGGAGCTCTTCAAACGCATCAGCGAGCAGTTCACGGCCATGTTTAGACGTAAGGCTTTCCTGCATTGGTACACTGGCGAGGGAATGGACGAAATGGAGTTCACAGAGGTATACACTATAGTGTTAAAATACAGCTACCTATATCGTTAGAACACAAATATTTGACCAGATTTTAACACGTTACATTAAATTTTGATACGTTTTTCTTTCAAGGCGGAGTCCAACATGAACGACCTTGTTTCCGAGTACCAACAGTACCAAGACGCCACAGCTGAAGAGGAAGGCGAATTCGATGAAGAAGAAGGAGAAGAAGAAGCTGCCTGAACTGGATAAAATATGATGATGTAAAAGAAAGGAAAAATAAAACGAAAGTCAAACTATCAATCTGCTGCATCGTGTTGTTTTTTTTATACAAAATAAAGTGAACCAAATTTTCCTGTTGTAACATCATTTAAATGGATATCGAAATGGCCGAAAACGAAAAATGAATGAAGCAGAAGATGAACTCTGAAAAGGCAATATATAAGCAAATCTGGAAAATAATGAATTGTGTTATTATTTCTGATAAGGCTAATTAGTTTTCGACGCACTTAAAGTCTTTACTGCAGCACTTTTCGCATTCAGAAGTTACATGTTATTCAATGACACCTAATTATCACCTCCTTATATTTGTCGTTAAATAGTTCTATTTCTAATCCATAAATAATTGTCTGTTAAAATCTATAGGTAATTGAATTGGCGGAATACAACCTACTTTTTCATCGATTTAGTTACCACACTGCCCAGATTGCAAGTGAACGATTTCGCGCATTTTAACGCTGAAGAAATCCAAGAACACTCAAATAGTTCGTCAGTCGTGTGTTTTAACCAAACATCAAAAATCCGCACAATGAAAAAAATTTCTTCTTCGATATCGCTCCTGTTAGGAAATCCGCTTGGTATAGTAGCCCTACGAGGTTGAGTAGCCCTTTGTGCAACAATTAACATTCTGAAGGCTATTTCTTATTTCAGTATTTTGAAAAGGAAATAACCTCAATACCGAAAATGAATAAAAAGTACCAAGATTATAAGAGTGATATTAGCTTTTTAATCCAACAACTTTTGAGGAATTCGACAGATTTAAATCGTCAGGCAGCTAAACAATAAGAGAATTGTTGTCGTATGAAACCTATGCCGGATAAAGTGTTAAATATCAACAAGGGCTAACGAGGGCGCGCGCTAGGGCCTCGAAAACAAACGAGGACTTTTCTGGGCTACGTATCCAACGAAAAGACAACGACCACTTCCAACTTTCATTCAGAACGCAAACAATATTTAGCAAAATTAAGTAGAGGTAAACAATGAATAACAATAAGATTTCTAAATATTTATTTTAAAATATATTTACATTTCATAATGATTGAAAATACATCGATTATTGTTTATCGTAACGAAATGAAACACATTTCCTTGTATAAAATTTACCACACCACAACGGGCAGTGGGGCCGTAGTATTACAAAATGCCTGTTTGTTTTCCTTCCGATGTGACAAGTTTATTAACGGTGGTAGCCTACTTTTTTCATTGTTTTTCTACAGATTTTCTCAATTTCAAATATTTCTGGCTTGGTAAGAAACCTGCCCCAGGAAGTAAGTTTTTCGCTTACGATACCGTAGTATCTAAGGCTCACAACACCACTTTTAGCCACGAGTAAAATCCTGTGTTCCACTGCTGCTGGAAAAGGCATACGAAGGTAGCGAAAGATTTTCCGCGCGCTTTCTTTTGGTGACTTTACGAGGTCCTCGAAACGCACGATTTTGAAACGATTTGGCGCCAGACTAGTTTCCAGATCCAATGCGTGAGAAACGAATGCTCGCCAAACATGCGCTAGAATCACATGTTCGGGCATGTTGGGTTTGTAGATGTCCCATAAAGAAGCAAGTGCCGTGGGGACTTTTATCCCCTCTTTCTGCCTTAGAGCATTTTTGAGGTCTCGTAGGAATAGTTTTACGAGTTTAGTTTGTGATAGCAAGTGCTCAATCCAACTCCGGGGATCTCTCACCAAGTACAACATAGGTGCGAGACAGTCTCTCGGTAGTACTGAATCCAACTGACCCACCTGGAGAAGCCAACCTGGGTTTGAAAGGTGCACCATGGGTAGTGCTTCACGTGGCTTTGTGACGTTGATGTAATACCTTTTATGTGGATAAATTGGATCGTTCAGAGTGACATGTTCTACCTGGCCATTCTTTTTGACTAACGTTGGAGTTTTGATCAACTTTTTCCACCATTTCGCGATGACTCTGGGATCATTTGGGAGGATAGATAAGATATAGAAATATTGACAAAATAAGTTCTGAAGTTAAAACTACAACATCTTGCACAACATTACTAACAACAAACAACTAACAACAAAAAAACAATGAACAACAATTAACAATAACCTGTTATCTGGGTTGCTACCCCACTCGCCAAATGTCAAGTTATTTTTGAAAAGCCCTCTGGTCGAAGGTGGAACAATATCTTCCGAAGGCACTCCGACTACGACGAAGTCGGTATTGGTCGTGAACAGTTCGCGGGTTAGTGCACTACCACTCAGAGGTAGCCCTGTGACTAGGACAGCATCAACATGCCTGCGGTTTGTATTTCTTGTCTGTAAATTCGTCGTTAGAAACGATTTTAGCCCGAACACTATCGTGTTTCCTCTCAGATAAAAAAGAAGAGCTCCAAATGTGAAGAAAAAGAACAAAAACATTGTTAAACGGATATAGCGGGAAAGTATTTTGCCTTTCATGGATTCCACACACAGGCAGACGAGCACAAGAACTGAGGCTAGGGGGGCGTAGAAGAAAGCTTGTTCATCCCCCCGGAATATGAAAATGTTTTCGGCTAAGGAGTAATTCACATGCCTGATTCCCCCTGATACACCCAAATCAATGGCCATGGTGTGGTTAATGTGCAGTTTTCCATAGCCACTTGAACCGAGCAGAGCTCTTCGGGCTCGGACGTCGCCATGGTTCGTCGCTAGCATGATGTCGTATCTGGTCGCGTTGAGTAGCAGGCGAACCTTGATCCCGTCGGGCCATGCGGTTAGTTTTACGTCATGAAGAGAATCACGTGGACCGTGGAACACGTACGCGGTACTTGCTGCTGACGCGAGCAGTTGCCAAGTGATGTTGATCATATTTGTTGCAAACCGCGCCCGCTTCATACGAAAGTTGTTTACAGCGGACGCATGAACTGTGTGGCTGTTGTGATGTGCCCAACACATGGAGTAAAGGCTAATGCTCGCACAACGAGGTGGTGACCGACCTCTTGGCTCTCGTATCTTAAATGGTACATCGACGTTGTGGAAGAAACTACTGACATACTTAGTAGAACTGGACTCTTTCAAGTGCACCGTATCCACGACAACAAGAACGGATGGCGTGAGCATCACCAGAACTCTGTAGACTTTACTCAGACCCAGGTCGCCGTGATACCAGCTCGTCATATCCCCACTCATGAACACAATGTCACGACCGTGTGTCGAGTAGCCGACGATCTCACCCCGAGCCAGCCAGGGTGCTTTTGAATGAGATTGTAGCCAGATCTCCCCTTCCCCCAGCTGACCGGACCATGCTACCCACTGCGACGATGACGTTGACGATTTCCGACAAGTCCCGAACATTAACGAGTTCTCTAAAAACGTGAACTTGGGAGCGTAAAAGCCGTCGGTGATAACAGCCTGTTCCTTGGTGACGAACACAAATGAACCATGATCGGGTTGCTCGTGCCCAGGTTTAAATCCTTGCTGGAAGACGACGTTCAATTTCGGACGAATCATATTTATAGAGCGACCATGCAGACGGCCACATTTGAAAGACAGGTACACCTCGCCGTCCGGCATTCCGCCACCGTAAGTCAGAATACCCAGGTCACTGAAAACGTGCAACTTGAGTTGTTTTACCGGGGTTGCTCTGATACTTGTATTGTAAAACAAGAATTCCAGGATAATACTGAAGTGTGCGTTGTTAAGCATTTGCTTTTTGCGTTTCACTGTTCTATGTTTGCTGATCTGGCTAGCAAGCCACACTGACGTGCCGTTCAGAATGGCGTAATCTTCGAGAAACATGAGCACTGGTTCAGGGGAGTACGCCCAATCTTGCACGGAGTCTGCGATACCGAACGTACGCTGGTAGCCTGGAAGTAGCGAGTGCAGCAGGAAGTGGAAATGCTCCTTGAGCCAGTTGTGGTTCGGGTAGCTGAGATTCATGTGATGCCGTTGAGCGAAATATATGAATCTCATCAAGGAACGCATCGTGTACGTCCCATACGAGACTCCTTCATTAAGCGAACCGTCAACGACCATTTTGAGAAATCGCATCGTCTTGTCGAGCGCACTTGTAGCACGATCACTCCATTCAATCGATTCCTGTTGGTGAATTATGGTATAAGATAATAAGCTTAATGACCAGTAGCACACTTTCTACTGCACGGGGCAGATCTCCAGCCTCGGTCCCAGGCTTTTTATAGCTGTGCTGTACCGTCATGGATATAGTAGACATAGACATTGGCTTACGCGCTCGCATCTAAAATACCTTGACCGAGGGTGGTTGATCTCCCATTGAACAAAACTTCAAACAAACCCATGACCCATTCTCTTGTTGGGAACAAAAATCATTAAACTTTATTTAAATGCGAATATAGTATTTGTTTTAATTACCAGAATGGAAGCTGCCAGTCAAAAATTAACCTAATAATTGAATAGAAATAATACCAAAAAGTTGTACCTGTGGGTAGTAAGGTTTGATGGTGATAGCACAAGCCAGTAGGGCCACGTAATTTGTTGGTACGTGATTATGAATGAAGTTACCTCCCCAGCTATGTTGTTCGAATGATCTGACATAAAACAATCTTCCGGCGGCATAAAGTTTGGCCAGGTATTGAGCTCGTTCGGCTTCGGTAAATGAATCATAAAGCAGATCGAAGGCGGTTGCGAAGCCGAGCATGGAATGAGCCAGAGGCACGACGTCATTTTCCTTGCCCTTGACAAACCAGCTCGGGTAGCCTGCCAATCTGCGCATGAACACCATTGTCAGATTATGGGCAATGTAATCTTGTGGGGTAAGGGCGCAATACATGGCCAAAGTACCGAGGTTATTGCCGTACGCTTCGTTCCACTTGGCACCGAATTCACGCCAAGCCACAGGCGGTAACTTCCCTAACTTCCCCTTCCTCGTTGAGTTCTTGAGAATATGAACGATGTGGGATAACCTCTCATAAAGAGCTTTGTGTGTGCCGCCAACTTGATCCCGCAATCTTGAAATCTCTCTACTCGTGTAGTACAAGAACGGGTGACGTTTTTCCGTAGTCGATATGGACGGTGCAGAGGTGCTTGCACGCGCTTGCGTAGCGATGGAATAATTTGCGTTTATATTCAGGTATATCGTTAATTGAGCTAGAACAGCAACTGATACCAGCAAACGACCCACTGACATCATCCGTGTACAGATCCGTTATTATATATTATAGTATTAGACAATTTGAGATTACACATCGGCGCGTCACTTGGACAACTTTAAATACACATAGCAAATGCCGTCTAGCTCACAAGTCTCAGGTAAGGCTATTATTGATAGGACAATTTGGTCTTTGTACACGCCAACTTATCAATGGATGCTTTATACTGTCAACACATTGAGCGTCATGCTGGGACAACCCACTGATAGATTGAGAGTACTTAGCAAAGAACCGCACTGGAGTTGACCGAGTGAATGCGTAGGCGTTGAACTTTGGAACTGGCAGTGTTTTTCAGTTTCAACAGTACTTATTATGACAACGGACACCGAGGCGCGTGCGGTGCGAGAGAGCAAGCGCGCAAAATCGTTGCAAACAGCTTATTACCGGTTTATCTTCCTGTTTATCCCAAGGTGTTATGCAAGATGCATTCACAATCAGTTTTCCAACAAGTTGTTTGCAACAAGTTCCTATGTTTTTAACTGTTTAGCGACACAGCTTTGTTACGAGTTGTTCTAACACCCGATTTCGTCCATAGCTGTACAACTCGACATCCACAAAGCTGTAGCAACTTGATCAACTAAGACTACCTTGTTGCAATTTGATAACAGCTTACGCAATGGCCTTGTTCCGAACACATTCTACTGCGCCGTGGATTCCTCGTACATAGCAGAAAACGCTCATGCTGATGCCCTGACCATATCATTCTTGAACACGGTTGGGCTGACCAGCTAAATCAATGTTGATACCATGGTATGTCGTACGTGTGGACAGCGGACAATCAAAGCCGTGGACTCCACGGCGTACTCCATGTTACAGAAATGGAACCCTAGGAAAAGCCCTGCCGCAGATCAAACGACTCAACGGCGTGCTATATTCTCAGAGGTTTCCCGTAAGTCCAAGGTCCAAGGGATAACAACAGGACGACTGATTCAAAAAAAAACTGGTGTCGTGCAGGCAGTGTAAATGACAAGTCAAAGGCGAGAAAGTGGTAAGGTGCCAAAAGTGTGAAAAAATAGTTGACAATTCGAGTGAAAGCCCTTTATCTCTAAACATTTTTGACCTTTTAATTCCAAAATGGTCTTAATAAACCGATCTATCTGCCCATGTAACGTCGGCAATTTTGGCAGTTCATCGCCTTCTTATTTTGCCAAGCCTCCAGGAGGACTCCCGTATACCAATCCCCATGTGTCCCTAATGTCCCGAGCCTATATCCCTGATAACGAAAGCCCCTCAGGGGGAGAGCGAGAGCGTGTTACCTGTCATTTAACAGCGCAATTTGCGAGTGAGAAAGTTTATCCGGAAAGAAGGCGCGCCTTAGGGCGCGCCAGCCAGTCCGTCATACGTCACACGTTGAGTGATAACCGATAACTCAGTCACATTACTATCGTTACAGAGACTTAAATCCATGTGTACACGGGCAGCATCTTTGTTTATGCTCAATCTTACCCAGTAATGCGAAGTCTGCGAAGGTCAGGAACATTGAACTGGGTTGTGTTTTAATCTAATGAAAAAATTGTGTCTTCAGTTAAGTTTGGGAGAAAAAATTTGAGCTTTATCATACATGACACGTGGAACTTTTTTTTCTTTGAAATCATGTCAAAGCAAGACATTGGAGTGGCCATCTTCTTTTGGCCGTCAAAATTGTACGTTGTTTGCCCAGTGTAGTTTACGATCAAACACCGTCGTCCCTCTTAGTTGCTAACCATCACCGTTAGGGACATGTACATCCGGAATGTTTATTAAAACAAGGATTCTGATTGGCCGAGGGACATGCTCAATAACCTTTAAACCACGGGAAACGGTAATATTACATGCAAAAATCATAAAACTTATCTCCGAATAAATCTCAACCTGTCAGCTGCCTTAGAAATTAATTAAACAAAAAGATTGAGGGAGTTAAGTACAATATGTTTGTTTTCTATTTCGTTATTTAGCAATATTTGTAGATATGGATAAGCCTAATGAGACGACAGGTGAACAAGCGTAGACAACGTATATACAGACTGTATGTACACAATACGCGTTTTGTTATAGGATGCCATCGAAGTACCGGATGACCGTTAGAGACATGACATCTTGATCGTGAGGGAAACATGATGTAAGCTATATTTTAACCTGCCTCGTGCCCAGGGGCTGATTTGTCATCGCTATTGATCGTTGGTATGCCCGCGGGGTCTTCCACCGTGGAGTCCAACGTGGTGCCTTACTTTCCCTACAAGACATGTTTTTAGGGGAAATGAGGGCTAGGACTTAAATTGGAAGAGATCTCCATATTGGGAGAGCGCCTGCAGATCTCGTCCTCTTTCTTGCACAGAAGTTCCGAATTCTTGGAAAACTTTCAATGACTTCAATCTATTTGGTCACTTTCGTTGCAGATATTTCCCGTTAATTTTTTGGCCACAGGTGTTCAAACTATCATGTGAACCCTTATTAGACTAAAGAAATTAAAGGCATGCCGTTCTTTGATGGGCTAAATATTGCCACGATTTTTTTAAAAACGCAAAATCAGGTTATCACAAAACGACGTGTTATGGATAAAAATAAGAAAATTAGCAAACCAACCATCGTCAGATCACAGGTGGACTACGTCAGCATTTCGTGATAAGGGCTATTTTCACCGCAAGGCATACATGTATCATACATGTATGACGTTCACTACTGGTTTGTGGTTTAATGCGCGTCGTTAACCCATTATGATCATCACAGAGCTAAGTCTCGCATGCTCAGCTGCGCAAGTGCAACATGTCTTAACAGGTCCATCCAGCTGACCCTGACTTGAACAATGGCGTCAGAACAGAATATTTGAAAAACTGAGTGTCCTTGCACAAGTCTGCTTTGAAACAAGTAACAGTATTTTCCTGGTTAAAGAGTTCTAAAATAATTCTGACTAGTTGAATATCATAAATGTATTTATGTAATGTACAACCATAAAGAGGCAAACAAATAAATAAGATAGACATCAGGATGCTAGTGCGAGGATTTTCAAATATTCTGACGTGACGTCTTCATTTCAGACCAGCTGGATACTGAGTCAGTGTTTCGACAAAATATTTGCATATGTCTTTTGCTGTTGGGGGCGGTTTCATAACTACTTCAAACAAAAAACTTTCCTAAAGAACGACAGTGATATTTCCCCCTCTAGGGACAAGCTCTTGGAAGGAAATTTTCTTCATTCGTGATGTTGCTACACTCACAGTAATCAAATTTAAATCCGCAAAATATTACCAGCCAATATTTAAAATATTACACGCTAAGCAAACATTTTTTAGGGGCAAATATGTACATACAATTCGTTTGCCTCAAAGCATATTATTGTGACAAAAGTTTTGACAAAAAAATATACCTAATTACTGTATTGCTGGGAGGGAAACCATCATTGTTCGTCTCCCAAAATCTCGACTATACAAAACCGAGGCTCTTAAAAAGTGAGAATCCGCCTTGCTGTTTGTCTATTTGCATTTGGCTTGAAATTGAAGAGCGTGTGAATTCATTATAATTTTATTCAAGAATAATAAGTGCCGAGTTGTTTGACACCTGCTGGCTACAGCATGTTTTGTCAAATTACATATTTTGGTTATTTTGGGGGCTGTTTTCGGCCAAGAGAGAAACATGCTTTTGTTATTCATACATATCGACGTGTTTTGTGATTCAATTAATCACTGTGTGACAAAAATTTATTAATTTCACTTGCAAATGAATATGGTTGCGTTAATCAACCAATCATGCATTGACGATAGCGTGCCTGTTTGAATACCGATCTTCCGTTAGAAATGTTTTTCAACGTCTTGAGTAAGCAGAAGACGTTGTTAAGGCACATGTTTATGTACGCAGAACAGGTCGTTTATCTGTCGTACAATTTTTTGATGCCAGAATTTTGAAGAAAGAAAAGTACACTAAAACTAGCTGACGTTGAAACGTTGAGGAAATTCGACAACCACAGCGAGAATCAGTTTAATTACCATATCCCTTTTTGTATAAAGATGAAAATACAGCAATTATGTGGACTATTCTATTCCGGTCGTTACTGCATCTTGATCCTGTATTTTTTGACCAACATAAACCATATTCTATCACAGCCAAGACCACTCAATGAAACAGAGAGGTACGTACTGTATAGGGAAGTTCCTCATGGTATTACTTGAAGGAACTTGTTGTAATATAAATACTAACCGGGAATAGTTTCCAGAATCATCGTTCTACTAAACCCCTACTAATTATTCCCACCTCAGTTACACATGAAATAATACTGATAAACTTGCCCATGTTATGTGATGGTTAATGCTGATAAATATGGGTTGATTCAGTACTAACATTACAGATAGATTGATGATTCGTGCCTACATCATTTGGGGGTGCCGCGCGGGTTTACCGGGAACCGTGAAAGTTATTATTTTAAAATGATGAGAGAAGTTGCGGCTTGTTTTTGAATATGAAATCGTCTAAACAGTAATGTCGTACATTTAGCCTTTTTTCAACTAAGTGACTGATCGTTCGACGTGATTTCACAACCCAAAATGACAATCAAACTAAAAGTTTGTTTCAGTAAACGTTTTCAACCATACCGGCGATTTCGTTTGTATGAAAGCAATTAGTCTTGCTCTTCTGCTCATGGAAGAATAAACTACGGTACATTTTGCACTGATAGGGTTGAAGTGGAAAACACTTAAGCCTGTTTTCCACTTCAGCTATCGTACACGTACCGTAGCAATTACCTTTGTATAAAAGTCATTAGTCTTGCTCTAGTGCTCATTGGAATACGGTACGTTTCGCAACGATACACGACACTGTTGAAGTGGAAAACTGGCTACATAGCGTCAGGCTCACTAATTCGTATACCTCAAGGAGTAAAGGTTGTGTCACTCTCTATAAATCCAAGAATTAAGGCACTTAAAAGTTTGAAATTAAAAATTTAACAGTTTCGTTGTGGTACTAATTGATCATTTTACTCTGTCTTGCAGAGCAGCGGCTGAAAAACATCTGAAAATGCAGAACGAAATCCTTAAAGATTTATTGGAGGGATATGATAAACGCTTCATTCCAGTTCCACCTGGTCAGTATTATTACTATAGTATTAGGTAGATGTAATCATTTGTAATAATATTGTATGTTCGAACTATATTGGATGCGAGATGTCAAACTCTAATCACCTTCACGTCTGTCTGCTGCAATTCCTCTTATAGTTATTATACCAGTTCATCCAAAACAGACATTTTAATTTGCTCATCCGCCAGCTACGTAATTAAAAATCTGAATTTAGGGACAGAAATGTCTCACGAAGCAATGTTTTTGTCTAGCGCCACTGACCTCAAGCGATGTTCGACCAGCCATGTGCATATATTAATAATAGTATGGAGTTGTAGACCAATGATGTTCTAACTTTTAACATGCACCGGGGTCGGTGACGAAATGAATTGGTCTTTCGCTTAGTAAAATGTGCAGACCAGACATATGAACGTTACTTACGTTAGTAATAAACTTCGTGCAACACTGATCCCAAGTGATGTTCAACTGACAAAATCCCACATAAACAACACACGGCGTTGTACATCAGTTTTTTTACCTTATAACATGCATTGAGGTCAGTGTTACGAGAAAAGTTGCATGAACAAATTTCACCTTGTGACACGAACTTTAGTAAAAACTTTTAATTATACTCTCTAAGCAAGATTGAAGTCTTTCATTCTTTTAATTCTTTTTAGGTGTATAGAAAGTGATTTTTGATTTAGGATTACCAACAAATGTCAATTTAAATGCAAATTAAACGATATATCTTACTCTAGCTGTCAACGAACAAATAAGGATTAGTGTTGTACTAATATTAGGTCACTTTATTATTCATTAAACAAACAGCGCATGTTAAAACCCAAATAAAATTACTTTTTTGACAATGATGATACTCAAAGCTTAAAATATTATGTGACGCAGATACTGATTTCATTTTATCGGAGTTTGAAAATCCTGAGGGCAATGGATCCTCCTCTGAATTAAAGTGCAGATTAGTTGTGCAAATTTAGGACAACGTAAAACCAGTTTCGTTATTTATAGATCGCTGATAAATGACTAGATAATTTTGCAAATCGTCTCATATAAACCTTAAACTGCCTACAACAAAGCTCAAGGTTATGAACAAAAACAGAGACGGGCTGAAGCCACAAAAGACCTTGAAAATAGTCTATTGTCTTCGCTTCAATGCTAGCAAAGTTTCCCTTAAAACAACGGACATTCTACAAACATTTAGCTAGCTTATCAATAATATTATGTTTCAGGGAGTCCATTAAACGTTGAGTTAAGATTATCTGTATCTGATGTCTTGGTGTTGGATGACGATAAAATGGTAAAAAAAAAACATAATATGATTTAATAATTATGATGAAGTTTGAATACAAAATATGTCATCGGAATGACTCTTCAAGTTTATTCACCCGACCTAGGAATCCGAAATACTTTTATTTATCCGACAAGTTTGGTATGATTATCGTCTTTCCTGGGGTAATGGATCTGAGCGGATCAAAGTTCGCGAGCATCTGTTGGACAAGATCTGGATGCCTGACACTCGTATGGCCAATTTGAAGGAGTTGAAACGCTTCGATGGCTTTGGAGGCATCAACATGAATTTACACTCGGATGGGAGAGTGTATTTCAGTCAATTGTAAGAAATATATATTTCTCTTGCCTGGCAACCAGGGGCGCAGATTAGAGATGGAGTGAGGTATAGCGAAATAGGATGAACTTGGTTCATTACAGCGAGAGAGACAAGCAAGATTGTACCCAGGCTCTTATTTTCCGCTCCCACTGTTGTATTGTGGTATTGGGATCCCGAATCCCCGAAGATAAGAGCCTGGGTAGGAATTCCCTTGGAATGTGTGGTGTGTGCCCCTGTTCTTTTTCAGAAATTTGTGGATTTGCACGGTGGGAAAAAGCGCCAAATATTCAAAAATGGGTCCAAATTTAAAAGTTTACACTAGCGATTTTCCCGGTGATTTTCGTTGCCAGGATCTGGTTCTGACTGTTGTTAAGTAAGGAGTTGCGTGGTAATTGTGAGTCGACAGTACATGATGCTGACCGAATTTTAGGTTAACATCGATCGAAATCATAAGTTAGCGATAAAAATCGCCAGTGTAAAACAGGGCTTTGATTTGACAAATCAAAATCAAGTCGATGAATTTCTTTTCTAAAGAGCACTTGTGACGCTAAGTTGTCCCATGGATCTCCGAGACTTTCCTATGGATAAACAGACATGTTTCCTGAATTTCTCGTCCTGTAAGTTGATTTTCTCTAGTTTTATATAATAACTTATTTACGCTGACTCTAAAACCTAGACAAAAAGACATGTTAAACTGTGTTTTGTGTAACTACATCTAAGACCTATATCCCAAGCTGTTAAATCGTAATAGTTATCTCATTTTCTGTTTACGTAGATGCCTATGGAGTCACGCTGATGATGTATATCTTAAACGAGAAGGAAATTCATGTGCGACCAATAAACCTTCCGCAATTTGATTTCGTTAAAACGGAGGTCATCGATCCTGAGCGCTCAAGTATGTTTGCATAACTCCCTGTAACAATTGACAAAGTCTACTTTCGTATTTCTGACTCTTTCCGTTCTTGAGAAAATGTAACCAGGGTCCAGGAAACCTGAATGTAATTGACTCTCATGGATAAAGGGATAACCTAGCACAGAGTAGTTACCATACAGATACTTTTAATAACAACTACACGTCGATAACTCCATGCAGGGTCCAAACGCCCGGCAAGTTTTTCAGCAAGCCGGACAAAAAATTGTAAAAATAGAAACACTTGATAAGTGTGGTGTAAGTTGTAAATGTTCATCGCCCTTTAAGAAGACCCAAGAATACCCAAGTACTTTCTCCATTGACGAGTAATATGGTCTGGCGTTAGACAGAGTAAAATATATACATAAGTGACCCATTGCGTTCGTACGCTTTAAGAACCTTTCTTCAGTCGTAGCAATTTTCTTGGTTGATTTTCTTATCTTCAGGCAATACACCAAAAGTCACGATTGGGTTGGTATTTAAACGTCGTATGGGATACTACCTTATTCAGATCTACATCCCAACAATGTTCGTTGTTGTACTATCTTGGTTGTCCTTTCTCATGGAGCCAACAAACATCGCAGATCGTATGTCTCTCGAAGTCACCATGATTCTCTCGATTGTCTTTCTTCTTGGCGGAATCAATGCAACCATTCCTAAAGTCTCCTACCCGAAGGCTTCCGACTGGTATATGATTTCCTCGTTTTTGTTCATTTTTCTTGCTTTACTCGAAACAATGTTGGTGTTTCGCTTGACATCGGAAAAACCGACGCAGCAAACGAAGGAAGGATTTTTGGTAGGTCGTATACTAATGTCCAGTTTTAAGTTCTTGAGGTTTTCTTGTTTCCACGAGCGTGCAATCGACCGACCGACCGACCGACCGACCGACCGACCGACCGACCGACCGACCGACCGACCGACCGACCGACCGACCGAC
>JAOTOK010108285.1:0-26817 GCA_025770025.1 Virgularia gustaviana | reverse complement strand
GTCTAATACTGTATTTATATTAAACAAGAGAATACGCTCTCCACCAATCACAGAGCCCGTTCCGAGAGGTGCGTACTCACTCATCAGATGTCTATATCAGTACTATTACTAAATTCATGACACCATCTGGTAGCATCAAAATAATAGTGTTGCTGTCGTGTTATGGTAATATTAAAAATATGATATTATGTAATGAACCCACACACTGTGTAATACAAAGTCACACCTACCTCATTTTAAAGCAGCAGTGTTACCATCGGCACATCTTTTCTGGGCATATTGTTTTAACTTCATAATATACCAGAGACTGTCAGGAAATGCTTCATGTGTCATATCCGCATCAGAAAACAGGAACACAACATTTCACATGTACGGCATGTGCCATCTGCACAAGCCACATGGTAGACTTTCATCACGGTCCAAGCATGACAACAATCTTATGCGAGAAAGTAGTAAAGTCTATAGCGTATTTCACTGTCTAATATCAAAGCAGTTAATAATGTACCAACAAAGAGAAGGGAATATTTAATTCTTATTTTATAGATGGTAAATGTTTTTATCAACAGGTCTTCTTTCAATGGTGACATTAGCCAAGTTGACCATCACTCTTTCTTCTATGCAAAACCTTGCTTCAATTGTTTGCTCAATGTTTCTTTGGTTCAATGACCTAGTATGATTGAATTATTAATAATTGGTACAATGTTCCTATAGTAGTTCTTTTCACTTGGTTTTGCAAAGGTAGCAAAGGGAATAGATGAGAATGCAAAAAAGTGTGTAAAATATGTACAGAAAGACACATGAAAACATGACGATACAGTGGTTGCACCACGGTTTGTTGCACCCGGGGGCAGTTGCCCCACACCACCCTTCCCCCTCGTGCCATCACTGATTCAATACATTGTGGACAACACAAGTGTACTTAAACCAACCCAAAAGTTAAACTCTGTGTTTCACATACTTTGCTGTGCTAAGCTTTATGTGCCTTTATGAAATTCATAAGACCATTGGTTGAACTATCATGTCCATTAACCAACTTGTTATTTTGCAGTTCAGGTTGTATAGCTTTAGCAAGTTGCTTGCCAAGTTCCACCCTAAAACATGCAACAATTAGTTTTTACTGGTAATTATATGGCCCAGCCTGGTAGGCTGGTATAGCAGCAGCATAGAAAGTACTCACCCCCACTGATCAAAAGAGTTGATGTCCCATATTTTTCCTTGCACAAAAATCTTGTGTTCATACAAAGCTAGCAAAAAATAAATAATTAAATTAAAAACAAACTTTGGGTACAGTACAGTAAATCCAACAAGAATGACATCAGGCAGTATAGGCAATACCTATGAGAGCACCCAAGCTGTGTGGGGTTAACTTTTGAAAAATGATGGAATTTGTTGGACGGTTTCCACAGAAAACCTAAAATAATTTCTTCATGTGAATAAATTGAACAATCTTAACAGAAGTTTCTGTAGGTGAGCAGCACAATATATTGGATGTACCTTGTGTGGTGCGAGTGCTGTCAATTCATCACCACCACAACCAGATTGTTGTAACTCCATTCTCACTTCTTCTTCAGTTTTTCCTTTCATCAAAGCTTCAGTTTGGGCAAGAAAGTTAGACAACAGTATCTGCATTACAAGAAATAATCAATGACAGTAGTGTTAGCAGGATGTACCCTGGCAAGACAAAAGCAAGCAGATGCATTTTTACAACAAAGAGACTAACATAGTAAGTCATTATGAATCCTAAAATTAAACCAATGCCATTACATACTGTACTGTAGTACCTCATGATGAACTCCATCTGAGATAGGGTTGTGGCTTTCAACTGTTGCAATAAAATCTGCTGGGATGACTTTTGTACCTTGAATGAAACAAATCTTAAATAAAACCATCACTTGACACAACAAGCAGATTTTACAACATAGTTCAGTACCTTGGTGTATCAATTGGTAAAAAGCATGTTGACCATTTGTTCCAGGTTCACCCCATACAATAGGTCCTGTTGAATATTGTACACAAGTTCCATTGGATGTAACACCTTTGCCATTTGACTCCATATCACCCTGTAATCAATATATCCATTCAATATTCATTCATCTATTTTTGAACATTTTGGCTGTTTAGCTAATCGTCACATCTGTTAGCATTAGAAGTTAATTAAGGAAAATGTTACAAATTACTGTATGAAGGAAAAACATTACAGTGATAATTAAAAATAAGTTAATATGGAAGAGGGTGAACTTCCAAAATAGCAGATGTTTTAAACAAAAACATGAGTAAAAACCAAAATGAGGTAGCTTTTTTGAGAGCTACATCAGCCTGGGGTGTCTAGCCTATTTGCAGACAATTTGCATCTTGACCATACTTTATTATCATCTTCTACCATAATAATAAATAAATAGAGTATGATCTTATGTTCTTCCTTCTCAAGGCAATTTGGATTACCTACATAGACACCTTGCCAGATGATCTCACAAAATAAGCACTACCTCATTTTCATCTTCATTTGCACTAATGAATGGCTTCCAGTAACATATCAGCTACATTTGTAGTCATTGTTTAACAAATACCTGTTGGAAATAAGCTGCAAAACGATGTAGATACTGAAAAAATGCAAATAAGCAATAACTGATTAATATGAATTTTGAAAAAAGCATCATTGTTAACTTTAACTACCTGGTCATAGGCAAACAGACCATGACTTTGACAACCAAAGAAGTTATTGTACCAAACTCCCAAGACTGCAAGAATAACTGGCATCTGGTAAGACATAATTTATAATAATTGTTGTTTAGAAAACCTGCTTGTGACAGGTATATTGTAGAAAACATGCATCTCAGTACTTAGAATACTAGTGATAGTAGTTCTGATTAGAATAGTAAGGTAACTTACATTTTGCTCTACTGGAGCCTCTTGGAAGTGACGATCCTAATAAGAAAACAATATATTCATTTGCACTGTATCATGTGACTTTTAGCAAGGTAAACTGTAACTGGATGTGTTGACTGGTGCAGTAAAAGGTATGGTGGGTTTGGCGCTGATCATGGTGACGTCAATGTTTATTCAGCAAGGTCATAGTGTGGTGAGATATAAATTTAATAAGAAGTACATAGCATGCACATCATCTATTTGAATTAAATATTTGAAGATCAACTAAATAATTTGACATACCATACAATGAGCACCTGCAAGCAATGCTTCAAAGTTGTCCATGCCTAAAACAATAATTATTTAAAAAAATGTACTACTATTGTGTGGAAATAGGATGTTAAATTTTGACAAATTGATTATACAGCATACCAATGTAGACAGCAATGGATAATCCAATGGCAGACCACAAGGAATACCTGCCACCAACCCACTAAAAAGAATAACTTACAATTTATTTGATTACTTAAATAGTAAGAAAAACAATGAGACATGTACAAAGACAGGAGACAACAGTCACTAAATCAATATTTTGATAAAGTTATAACTTACATCCCAAAATGCAAACATATTTGCCTCATCAATACCAAAAGCTTTGACTTTTTCCTAAGAAATATTTATAATTAGTCATGATTGGGTAGTTTTTGGGCAGTTGTTAGTCACAAGTTTAGAACTTAAAACATGTGACTTACACCATTGGTGGAAAGAGCAACAAAATGTTTGGCAACTGCTTTCTCCTATAAGAATAAATTAACAATATTTGACCACTTGATACTGCAATAATCTTCTATGAATGACACATGCTTTATATACTAACATCTTTTGCTGTCTTCAAAAACCATCTTTTTGCAGATGTTGCATTAGTTATTGTTTCAATGGTGGTAAATGTCTGCAGCAAAAATAAGGTTATCTTGTCATTTTCTATGTTGATATGAACCACAGCACAGCACAGCATGACACAGCAAGACACCGCACGGCACACTGTTTTACCTTGGATGCAATTATAAAAAGTGTTCTGGCTGGGTCCAAATTCTTCAATGTCTTTGCTAAATGTGTTCCATCAATATTTGAAACAAAATGAACATTAGGTCCTCCAGCAGAATAAGGTTGAAGTGCTTCTGTCACCATATATGGCCCCTTTTAGAAAATAAATCATATTACAATACCATGATAGACAATTTCATTAGACCACCACTTTAATCAATCGGTACTGGTAGTAGTATAATGTATCTTGTATAATTATAAGTTGTACAAGTAAGAAACACTTACCAAATCTGACCCTCCTATTCCAATATTCACAATATCTGTTATTGTTTGTCCATTAAACCCTAAAAACAAGTTATTTAAATAGTTAATATTTCCTGTAAAATAATCACAGTATTGTAGTACCACGGTAGTGTGTTTCAAATATTTTACCATGTTAGAATGTATTTAACAAATTAATGTACATATGTCAAGCAAGCTTGTAGCAAGGTTCAGTTATCAAGTTGTAACAAAGTTGTTATCAAGTTGTAACAAGACTGTTAGTTCACCAAGTTGCTCAACAATTGTTGATATCAAGTTGTTATCAAGTTGTAACAAGGCTGTTAGTTCACCAAGTTGCTACAACAATTGTGGATATCAAGTTGTTATCAAGTTGTAACAAGGCTGTTAGTTCACAAAGTTGCTACAACAATTGTGGATATCAAGTTGTTATCAAGTTGATGGTTGTACTTGACGATATCAAGCTGGTGGCAAGTCTGTATAATAAACAACTTCTTACAAACATGATAACAACTTGCTGGCAACTTGTCAACAGGTCTGGCATAAGGCATGTGAAGAAATCATAGTATGACATTTACCTTTCCAGTTTCCTCCTCGTACATTATCACAAAATGACCTCATTTGCTTTAGTACTTTGTTTACATCATCCATCACCTATGACACAAATTATACAGTCTTTAATAGTTAGATTGCACATGTAGTGCAACAAAGATGTAACAGTTTTAATTTCACAATTCCACTTAGTTGTCCCAGAGCAACCACCAAAATCCCTTAAAGTCTTTGGACTTACATTTTTCCCATCAACAAGGATTGGTGTATTTGATCTGTTACGCAATGCAACATGAAGAACAGCACGGTTCTGCAAAACCAGAAAGGAAGTTGCATATTATTATACATATTTATAACTATGGTGTATTGTGCTGTAGAAAGAGTGACATAGTAATCATCAGAAATAAAGCACTGTACCTCAGTGAAGTTGATTCTCTCTCCTGAGAACATTTTTTGCCTTGCCTCTTCAATCTTCCTGTTTTTTACCTTTGAAATATAACAAAATGATAACAGATCAATGACTACCATTTGCAAGCAACCATTGTCTGTGAACATTTTCCTACATGTTTGTTTACGTTTGCAACATGCATGTTTGTTACTTCAAATTTGAATGTTACCATGCTGTTATTTCTATGATTTGACAGGTTAGAACTTTCTAATTAGGAAACATGATGCGTGCATGTTTCAAACGTAAACAGCCCTTTGCAAATGGTGGCCATAAAACCAAACTGGACTAAATGTTTAACTTGTACGGCTTGTTCCAGTTTTGTTACTCAGTGACTGTAACATGCAGATTTGTCATAATGAAACACAACATATATTTAATAAAACTCTCATGTATTTATTAAATATATGATTATGATCAACTTTGCAATAGCAACAACAATCAATGTACGACACTAGTCCTGTACCTACCAGATCAAAGAGAAGTTTCATTGTTTCATCAGTGATAATATTTTTGGAGTAGTCCAACAACATGTCCCCATCAGTTGTTGACAAAGTCAGACTAAAAAGAAAACCGAGCAGCTGATTCACTGCATGTCATGGAAGGCATGTTTACCATGAAAGCAAAAAGTGGTAGTCAACGACTCAACCACAGTAGACTCAACTGTGCATAATAAGCAAACCAATTCTAGCAAACCAGCAGTTACTTGCATAACTAATAGAGTGATATAGAATGATAATATAGTAAATAAATGTAACCCCTCGTACTTAATTCCTCTCTGAGTGTATTTGTAATTTGTATTACCTACTACCTACTGTACAAATGTTACAAAGCTTGCAAAGCAGTTGGTTAATTTTCTAGTGGTTCATTCTATTCTCGCTATAATAAACCACAAGAAAATTAACCGACTGCTTTGTCGGCTACAATTGCCTTTGTTCAACACTAGTTACATAACTAGAATTATATAATTAATTATGCAAAAGCAGATTGTATGTTTTTGCATAGGGAGTTGCAGAAAATACTGCCTGTATAGTCATGTAAGCAGACATGCAATTTTGTTGCATTGCATGTTGTACAAAAGAAGACTTTTTACATTGTGCTTTCTTATGAAAGCATCTTACAGTGAACAATGTCGTGCAACAAAACTGGCATGTGTGATGCAACCTGCTCTCATCTTTGACAGGGAAATATGAACTCTCTCAGTATGCATTGTACTGTATTTATGCAAATTGAAATTGATACATTTGATCTTTAACAATGTTCAAGGATTTCAAAGCCAAAATTCCAAATTTTATTATATTCTATGTAGGTTCTACAACACAAATTTTGATCGACATCTCAACAGACAACAATGCAAATCTGAAACGTGCAAATTTACACGCAAACTAAACACAAATGTCAACAGTTTCAAAAGGTGACAGGGGGTCTTGTTTTATGAAACATATTTACTCACATACCTGAACTTCGTAAAACGCTGTGGATCTTCATCAAACAACTTTCTCATGTGCAGTTTGCACGCCACCGTCTCATAATGTTGTTGCAAGCTTTTGAAAGCACTATCTTCGTTCAAACTGGCCATGATAAATAACGAGATTCTTGTTCTGCCAACAGCGCCTTCTTCCTGTAGTTGATGTGCAGTTTAGATCATTACATCACATCCTTCAAACGGATATTATAAAAAAAATAGAAAATCTAACATTTAATACGGAGCAATATTGTAATAATAAGTATATATACTTTATAATAAAAAGTAATAATATTGGCAGTTTGAGAATTTCGTACGATATGTTTGTAAAAATAAATTAATACAAATATTGCGTGGCAAAATTTTGACGTAACCGCCATCTGACGGATGATAATTATGCACCGACATGGCCTTCTTCATTTGATTGTGGTTGTATTTCCTTTAATATTATTTTATTGATCTTGATGGAGTTTTTTAAAGTATTTGTGTGCTTAATATGGAAGAGAAAGAACAACCTTCTCCAGTAACGGATAACCCATTTTCATTCAAACATTTTTTGAAAAAATATGATGATTCAAATAGCACCAATGATTTAATTACCAGTGATGGTGGCAAGGACGGTACCAACAGTACTACCACTACCACTACTGACCAACCAACATGCAGTGATGGTTGTGATGTGATTGACGACATACCCTTTCCTGATGTGCAACATGATAAACACTCTGGTGGAAAGAAAACTAAGGGTATATGCGATAATAACTATAATAATATACCTAACAATTATTATTCCCTCTATTTCTTGGCTAACATTTGTTGTTATTTAGGCAAGAAAGTAAGAAATGTAAATAAAAGTCAGGATTTGTTGGAAGAACAAAATGAAAATCCTTTCTCTTTTAAAAATTTTGTCAAAAAAGATGCCGCTCTCAAAAGCACAGGTCGTGTTTTACAGGTACCAGGATACAGTTCTTTACAAAACCTATTTGGTGTATTACATATGCTCACTATATGCTTTCACAACCATGTAGAAAAGGCTGCCTCAGATAGCATAGTAACCACGTACCATTTAAGTTCTGTACATATTGTTAATTACATGCCTGCACTGCAGTCCTAAGGTTACAGGCCTATATACCATCTTACTTTTGAAATCCAAACAAATTTTCATATTGTAAGCTCATATGATGAAATTTTAATAGATTGTGGATGATGAGGTCCATGAGGTTCTCACAGAACACGATAATTCTGGACATACAACAAAAACCTTGAAAAATATTGGCCACAATGTTAATGCCGACAAGATGAACGATGTTGCTTTGAAAGTTTCTGATTCACAAGAATTATATGCACAAGATGCAATCACAAAGGTTTGAACTCTTCAATGTTTTCAACTTTGCTGCTGTTTATTACTTTTGGTTATTGACTCCGTGTCGTTTTAGTTAGAAGATGAAAACAAGAAGTTAAAGAGGGAATTAGAAGAAGCAAAACAAGCAAAGGAAAATGAAAGTAAAAAGTGAGTTTGAAATAAAAGTAAGAATTGGTAAATAACTGATGACTAATAATAGTTATTTTAGAGTTACTTCACTTCTGAAGAAATTAAAAGATTTGGAACAGAAAGAAAATGAAGAAACTGCAGCTTTAGAGAAGATGGTTCATATGGTGGAGAAGAATTTAGAGCTCACCACTGTAAGAGCATAATGTCATTGATTGCCATGTTGTAAAATATAATACAACTGTTTACTTTTATTTCCTTAAGCAACGAGCAGTAAAAGCCGAGGCTCTGGCTGCAAAATTAAGAGAGGAAAACAAATTATTGAAGGTATGTTGTATCCTGGCAAACTTGTAAAAACTGAAAATATAAACAGATAACTGTTCATGTGTAATAAAAAATTATTTGTTTTAAAGGGTGCTTCAGTTAGTAAAGTTACATATGATGAATTAGTTAGTGAACATTACAACTCATTGGCGAACATCAAACAACAAGCCAACTCTGCAGCAGAACAACTTAACACAACTGCCATGAAGGCAGAAGAATCATTAAAGTAAGAATTACTAAAAGTTATCTTTTAACCATTGAAGTTAGCACTGCCATATAATTAATTATATATTGATTTTGCTCTTCAATATCAGATGGTTTTATAAGCTCTTGTGCAGCCAATCACCATTGAATGGTTCTTTTGTGGGAGACACATGGGGGCAGGACACTAACCTGAGTGTCAGGCCTCCCTGCCCCTCCATGCTGGGAAACGAGGGGGAAACGGGGAACACTAATGGTTTTCACTGCGAATGTTGCTATAGGTTAAACAACAGCTGATAAAACTGCAGTATCTCATTGACTTATTTAGGACTTTCATATATTTTTATTATAACTTAAACTTTGTTTTTTCCTCTTTTCTCTATAGACAACTGTATGCTGGTGTGGACTCCTTCAAATTAGTGTCAGAACTGCTAAAGTCAATAGATAAATTCTCTACTATTTCTAAGGATGATCCTCCATCTCAATAATTTATATATTGACATATAGTATAATTATGTAGCTTTATTATAAATATTTTTATGCAATAATATAAAGAACAATGTAAGAACAAATGCATTTCAAAAGCTAGGTGAGTCCATATGAAATGCCAGGGCTTTATCTCTGTAACTAATATTTAAAACTATTTATGTACATTTAAACTAGACATAATATTCCAATCTAGCTGGGGTTTTCCCAATATACTTTTTTGTTTTTAATTTCAATTTCCTGCCAGATACGTAAGGGTTATATACCTTGAGCCTCGGTCAATATGCTAGTTATTGACCCGAGGAGCCGTAGGCCGTCTTATATCATTGTTGAAGAGGTTCACTACAAGATTATAGCAATTTCAAATACTTTTACTTGGGATTTCTCAAGATTTTTGGACAAATTTAACTTCATTATTTATTCAAGGTCAATAACCTAGATATATCCCGTGATTCATCAAAGTGAATCGACTCAAGAATGATATAAATGTAGAATATCTCATGGTAGCAAGGGGCTATTGAGTCTGCATTACAATTTCATTAGGAGTGACCAAAGTAATAATTATTATTAGTTATTATTATTAATAATTATTATTAATTATTGTTATAACTACTACCACTACCACCACCGTTATTATTATTATTACCTACTTACCCACCACATCTCTTCCTTTACTTTATGTGCCTTGTGATATTTTCTATCTATATTACACTGTAACCTAACATTTATTATGCAATAACCCACAACACGATATTATGCAATAACCTACAACAATATATTACGCAATAACCTAAAACACTATATTACGCAATAACCTACAACACTATATTATGCAATAACCTACAACACTATATTATGCAATAACCTACAACAATATATTACGCAATAACCTACAACACTATATTACGCAATAACCTACAACACTATATTACGCAATAACCTACAACACTATATTAAGCAATAACCTACAACACTATATTATGCAATAACCTACAACACTATATTACGCAATAACCTACAACACTATATTACGCAATAACCTACAACACTATATTACGCATATTCACATATTATTAATAATATTTACCTAATATCCGCATTTTTTACGCCGCCCTATCAAATTTCATGATTAGTCGAAAAGTACGCAAAAGCCTACCCTGAACACAGCAACAGATCCAAAACACAAAAATTGTCCTCTTCACCAAGTAACCTTTTTTGAGACATACTCCAGTAATTGGCCTAACCTAACGGCGGAGGTGCCAATCTGCTCATACTGTTTTAACTTTAAAATAAACAATATATGATTTATCCACGGTAAATATAGTGTGATTTTAAACAAGTCCTAAAATCGCTTATATAATGCATAATCTCCGTTCTTTATATCGATATCACCATGGGATGTCTATGATACATTTTCTTACACTTTCTGATATATATGGGAGGTAATACAGCATGGACAGAGTAGATGCGCAATGTTCCTTACCCTGTGATATTAACACAATATGAATTTGGTTAAAGGCCATAATTTTCATTATTTTCCCACGCCTAGTTTCGTTTACATAGTACAGCGCTGTACCACACGGTCCTTGGTGCATATTAGACCATTCCGGCTTCATAACTAAACTTACATGTATATAAAAGTTTATTTCAAAAATGTTTGTATTCCCTCAAGTTATAAAGCATGTTTAAACATGTAAACTAAAAGGTCATATAATCTGACCGATTACTGTGAATAGCAAAAAAGAAAGGATTACTTATCATTGATTTCACATCTTGTTTTGCTAAGGTTACAATAATAGATTAAGTTAATATTATTAGTGTTGTACCTCAGTGGCTGTCATATCAAAACAAGCCATTCAAACATAATCTCACTCTTCTAATTTTCACAGAATATTCTCAATAAAGGTGTGTCTTTGTTTTATTGATCGGCCATCAAGCCATGAACAGAGATGCTCAAATGCTCACTTACTAACAGTTTTATTCAAATAAAATAAATTTAGCAAGAAACGAACTTTGCCGGCCTACCAAACCATGCTTTATAATTGAAGAAAAGAAGCCTAGAATTTTTTTTTGTATAATTATAATTGTGATAAAAATTTCCATTCCAATAAATTTTATACTGAAATAATTTTTACCCCGACGCAGTGTTAGGTTTGCGGACAGTTGTCAGGGGGGTGTAAGACGGCCCTTCACATGCTATACAATCTCCCGGAGGCTCTATCACATCACGCCATTGCTTAATTGCTTCTGGTAATTATTTTTTATGTTCTTATAATGCCCATTTTTTCTCTTCAAAAAGCGACAGCCTCATCTGTCCGCATATTGCGCTTCCAATTTTCTGCAAAAATTAGCTGTTGTTAAAATAACAAAAAAATAAATTCAAGTATTATCCGAGATATAGCGTGGAACGAATTGCTACAAATTAGCCACATATCTCAAAAAGCAAGTATACCAAATGAATTCGGCTACAAGTATAAAAGAGATTTAGTTCGGCTTATTATTGATAACACAATATTTATTATGACTGTTCAAAGATAACCCGTGTTCGTGGCAGGCCACCTTGTCACGTGTTGCAACTATAAATTTCGGAGACTTCTGTTTTTCGCTATAGAAATCCAACAATCGATACATTATATATCTATATAGTGACGGACTAACCATGACGCTAAATTGGCACAAACTTGAAGCAAAACAATGCATAAATAAGTGTCCACAGTTCACAGTTTCGTTACTATCTTGTTAATGCAGTTCTTTACTTTGTTACTTTGTCGGCGTCGCACCCATGACTTAATTCACAACATATGTGAATATTTCCAGTAATTAGAGAAATGTCAATGTTCGATATTACTATAGTGGACCCAATCATTCTTAACGATTTCTCAACCTTCTCTCTGTCGTTATCACTAACGACCAACACTCGGTTCAATATACTGCAGAGATAGTAAGTTTGCTAATATAACACAGATATTTAGCCTGAGGTTAGTAATTTATTGTGCATTGACGGATTTATCAATTAAATATGATTAGTTTGGTTGTTAAAACACGATAGGACAAATTGTTGCTTAATGTTGTTTTCGCTTCCGAAACATGGGCTTGGCAAGGAAATACCACAAAGTTGACATGGCTTCAAGCAGCAAATAAACAAGGTTTAACGCAGCTGTGAGATCGCGCAGCGTTGCTCTCTGTGATATTCTTGCCCGTCAATATCCCTCACTAGCAACGAAATTTGATACAACCATATTAGGATTGTATGTAATAACTAATGTTACATTGCCTCATTCGTGAGATATTCAACTTTGTCATGCATTTGTAAGATAGTCAGGTTTGATACGTAAAAAAAGCAAAATACCTGGGTCACATTCGTTGTCAACAAAACATTCTGCATTTTATACTGGCATGCAACGCGCTAGTTAATTGCTTGCTATAGTTGAAGGGTTTTTTCTGCGCACGCGTATTTCTTGCGCCGCATGTGCAGCCATATCAAACAACACGCATTACTATTTGGGAGGAGACTACACCAAGTACTGTAGTCATGAAGGCCTTAGGCCATCTACAGAACATTTATTTCATCAAGGGAATGTTTTTAAGAAAAGGTTTTTATCATGGGCGAGCGCACGTATAGTGCATCAAGTTATGTGAATATGTGGATATTATGACCCACACTATCCTACTTATAACAATAAAATTTCCTGCCCTTGTGTGGTTACGGTGCTTTATTAAACAATTAAAAAAAGTGATTTACTGGTCATTTTCTTGTGTTACACCAGTCACATACAAACGAAAACTCATAATTTTCTTATCTTGCACAATTAAAATCCGGGTGAATTGCCTTATAGCCAGTTAACGACCTAGCATTTGTACATGTGATATTACCATGGTAACGAGAGGCTAAATAAAGGTGTGACACAAGTATTTATCACCTTTTGTTCACGAGATTTCTAGTACTAAGCACAGTGCGCCATTTTGACGGGGAATACACGACGTTCTTGACAAATACCGTGATTGTGTCACAACAGGCTTAAATATGGCTTGAAACAACAATGAATTGTCAGAATTTAGAACGTCTTACAGTAACATCGCATTTATGTATATTAAGTAAACTTGATGGGATTTGAGAAAGTGTCAACGCGGCCTGTATGGGCATATGATCACAGCTAATGAATACCTCTCTTGACCGATAGATAGAACGCAACTTTATTTGTTTTTCACCGTTAAATGAAAGTCGAGCATGTAGAAAACCATGTGTGTTGTTTAAGTTGTCAATTTGTAGAATAATCTATACCTGTGAACTTCATGTAAGAAGCTTAACAATGACACGATTACAAGCTGCAGCAAAACATCAATGTAATTGAAAACTTTCTCGAAGAATATTTCAAGATTGACAATTCCGACAGTTGCAATGCGTTATCAATATTCAATGTTGTGAGAGCACTCTCCTGTTGCTAAAAGCATTCTATTATAAGATAGTTTTCAGAGGAAACCTCGTCACAATACACGTCATTTCAAGCGACAATTTGTCTGTGGTACCAATTACATTCATTAATACTCGATACTGCTGCGCAAACAGTGAGCTAAATTTAGGTCAAAGAATGGTACCTACTTCCAATGGAGAGCTTTTTAGTATGACACCCCAAACTGATCTAGAATTCTTCCTAAATTAAGGCTTTTCTAATTTGTTTTATATTTTTATAAAGTATTTTTAGCAAGCATTATTGTAATAATGAACTCTGTGTAGCTCCTGAGGCGTTGCATTCCAACAGAGCTGGGCACATAATACAACGAAGAGTGTCAAAAAACCCATAAAATGTCGGTTTTATAAATACTTGGACAAGACTGCGAAATTGTTGCGAAATGTCACAACCCCGGCAACATGTCAAGTCATCGAGTTCTGGGAATTCAAATTTTCATCAAATGTGAAGATATTTATAACGCAATGAAAGTTTGTTTGTAATTCGTGTTGCAAGATATTCTAAGTAGATTACTTGCGAATCCTCATGTAATTTGGTGCAGTTTAATCTGAGATAACAAGTTATTTAAGTTTTAAACTTGGCAGATCCTGTTCTTAATCCTTATCCATGTAGCACCGCCACGTGATTTGCTCAAACACCACAAGCCATGCATGACATGCTGTGTGCTATGGCAAAAACAATCTGCTCGACAAAGTTAAAACTAGAAGTGATTGCCAAACTCTCCGATGCTCTTATCAAAAACCCTATTGACGTTTCAATCATTGATAAGACCTCAACAACTATAATGTAACATCGTCATGCAGCAGTCTAATCAGACGGGAAATGCATGACGGGAAAGACACGTTATCGACAGTCAGTGGCTGTTTCACTCGTCTTGCAATAAAACGAACCAATATCACTCCTTCACTAACAAATAAATGCGGGTTTTTCAAGGTCATTGCACACACCAACCCAAACTGCAAAAAAATGTCGCTCATTGAATAATCCAAATGATCTTATAAAAGTGACGTGATTAACACGTTCCAAGCTGGTAGATTGCCTCGAGAAATAAACTGAGGACGTAAACATGTGTGACTTTCACTTCTCATTTTTAACCAAAACCAAAATCATTTTGGAATAGAAAAAATAATTTTGAGAAGTGGTATTTGTTGATGGACACGATCGATGTTTTCCTTGTGTGCTGCAATAGTGAGAGTACAGCGGAATATCCCATCATATCATCATATTCTATTCACGTCATAATACTCATGGTGTTTTAAGGGTGCTGTTGTGATGACGTCTGTACACTAAACAGTATATATAGAAAGAACTCTCAAAAACCCACGGCCTCAGGGCTACTGGCTAATCTTATAAGCAATATCTAAAATGTTGACATGTTCTCAGAAGACTCATTAACACAGGAACAATACGACATCTCATCACGCAACATTTTCCCGTTCACCAGTCAGCTTTCCTTTCACAAATTGTACAAGCAAGCATTACGTCTGCTTTAAACAGGCCTACACATTACATTTGTCGACAATGACTGGTTCCTTGGTCATTTGAACACATTATTCTAACACCTCAAGATTACACTTGTCCAAGAAATGGCACTCACTGAGAAAGGGGGACAATTCACTCCTTAAAAGTCCCCAGCTTTTAATATTTTATTTCTGTTAACACTAAATGACTGAACTTGCCAGAAAAACAGTGAGAGACAGTATATTCTTTACCAACTGTAGTCGACTTTTAATATTTTATTTTGTCATAGACGAGACGATTTTACTTGTGAGATCGAAAAGAGATCTCGACACTCACCCGGAAAGAGGTTAATACAAAAATCTCCCTTACGATTTCGTTTCAATATTTAATAGCGCTTTTCGAAATAGACTTTTGCAAACAATTGTTTGTGTAAAACGTCTAGTGTTGTTAACGCGATCTACATCAGAAGGGGGCAGACTTTTCCGATAGCGCGTTTTGTCGTTTGAAGGGAAATTCCGCATGTAGCGCGATGCGGGGTCACGCAAGATAATGTTCCTGAGGACATGGAAACAGCTCTTTAGTTTCTTGCCAATTACTGTTGGTCCCCGAAGCAGCCTCATCACTTCGTACTGCTTGCTAAAGCCAATAAGAAGGCGCGCTGATCTACGATGACGCACACTACCTACTTGAACATGCCCTAAAGATAATGACAGAAAATGCGTCACTACATATTTGATAGTGCATTGACGTCACACATTATCCGGTAAAACGAAAAGCTTAAAAGTCGTGTTTAGAAACTCACTTCGATTTCAGTGTTAGCTCATGATCATGCGATGTGGACTTGTCCGTCGCAGCAGTTGTGCAGTGCAGTCATCATCACCGACACTTTTGCTATATGATTCCACTTTGGGTGCACTTCACTACTTGACAGTTGACAAGATATATTAGTGAACCATTGAAAGTCGAAAGAGACGCAAGTGGAGCTGGTACAAAACAAATAATGGACATCATTTGTGCATCGTTCGCGCTTGTCTTCGGATTGCTTTCCATCTTTACAAACGGTTTGTCCGCCCTGGTTTTGTACAATAACCTATCATTGACCTATGGCAGCCCGATCATCTATTACTTCGTTACACTCGCATGCATGTACTTTCTCAAAGGCATTGTAACAGTATGCTGGGCAATCTCCGTACTCGCTCATTCGCCACATAGAACATTATTCCGTACTATCGGAGATTGCGCGTATTGGACAACCGCGTTATCACTGTTTCTTACGTTATTGGCAATGACCATTGAGAGATATATCAACACTGTATCGCTCAAACAATTCCAGTGGTTACGAGCGCGCAAAACCGTGTATATTTACTTCTGTCTTATTATTGTTGTCTTCTCACTCATCTGTGGTCAGTTAGTGGCGTTACAACACACGGGACATTATGTCGAGTTCGTCATCTGTATTGTAGCAGAACTGGCATATATGCTCACAATTATTCTCTTTGTTTATTTCTGGCTCAAACAGAATGTTCGTGCAAGAGAAAACGCACGGCGACAGAAAGTTACAGCAGTGCAACATCATCAAGTCAGGACGAAATGTCGTCCTGAAATACAAGAACAAAAGCGCCTCAACATTGTTGTGTTGTGTTATATCATCGGTACTTTGGTTACAGTACTACCATTCTTTGCCGCATTTCAAGCCAAGCTTGTCGGATTACTCGTTTATAAAGAATATCATTACGAGAACTTGAACAAACTATTGGAGATCTACTCTATGTTCACGTGCCTCAATTATGGCCTTACTCCGCTCTTCTATTTCTTTGCTCTGCCGCAATTTAAAAACTCCGTGTACCAAGTGTTGTCGTGCAAACAACTTCACCAAAGCGCGCTAGAAGGAAGCAGTATCGTTACACAAGAGTCGGAAGAAACCACGTCGGGTGGTGAGTTCGTGTAATGGCAAAACACCTCTCTCTATAAACATTATGTTGGAACGGTATCGATCTATATTATACGCCACGATGGTGTGTTGTTGGATCATTATTGTAATTTGTCAAAATGGACGATGATTTATAACGGACAATTAAAAGGAAAGACACAAGAAACGTTCCAGTACATTACACACGTAATGATCATCATTATAATAATAATTATAAGTTATATAGTACATCGCTGTAGTAAATAATAAAATATATATATATATATATATATATATATACATTATACAGTATATGTAGTGACCACATATAATACATTATAATACATATCCAATCAATGTATACCTTTAATATTAATCATATGATATATTTCATTATATATATTAGAGGTATAATGTATATAAAATATTATAGAATATCTTATATACTCATTTATTATATATAATGCTATATAACTCATAATGTATTATATGTAGGTCTATATATAATATCACTTCATAATAATATTTAGTATTTAGTAGGTTTTCTAAATGTTGTTGTAGTAATTGGATATTGTAGATGATCAGTAGTTTTAAGATTGGAGGATGTACATTGTTATTAGAAAGTATTTATTTAATTTAAAATGGTAGACAATAGCGCGGTGTAGTAATAATAATTAATATATCATTTTACGTACTTTACGTCGAGTTACTTGTCGTTTATTCGTAGAATAAAAGCAATATTGAAGGTTTTTTAACAGAATATCGTTGTTTGTTCGTGTAATGTAGCAAAGTTCTTCAAAGGTTCCTACAGTTGGTAGCGCTGCGCCATATAGGTAGTGTGGTTCGACCGCGCACTCCTCATGTTTGTCCACAGCAGACAGTAATATCATGCTGTTATATCATCAACACCTCACCATGGAAATCCAGTTACATGTTGAAGTAACACACTACATGTACTGATAAAACACAGATCTACCGCGCTAACTCAAGATGTGTTTTGCCCAAGGCACAAAACCTAAGTACGTGTTTCCGACGGAAAAGCCAGCCTACAATCATCTACAGATAACTAAATATTCCTCACAGTTTTGACATAATATCGCGGTCCACGAAAGTTCGACTTTTTAAAAGAATGTAGTAGATACGCAATAGAATAATATTGTCAGGGCTTATAGGCGCTATGTACGAATCGGAGAGGGCTGTTGTCACAGGGCGTTGTGCCTTAGGCAACAATACCACTAAAGCTAGGTATCTCGTAGCACGTTGGGTTGTGGCAGGACAGCACGCTCACGCCTAGGGGGGCAAGATTTATTGTGGATTAAATTTACCATGACATTAAAGTGTTAGAATTAAGGAATGTTTGAGTTCGTTAAGGGGGCCACATCGTGGTCAACTAAGAAGGGTTTGGCTTGTGATGTGAGCAAGGTTTATCAAGGAAATGTTCCATCCCTATAGTAATATGTCCGACATCAATGCAAATCTGTGTATTTTGCGAGAACAAAGCTTTGCGCATAACTCTCATTTCCTCGTGCTAATATCACGACATGACGTCAACGTTGCAACTCAAACAAGGGCTGTTTCCCTTCGCCTTTCAAACGCGAGTTGCATTTCGACCATCAAACAATCATTAGAGAGGTCATCATGTTCATTAAACAAAACACAAAAATCCTGAAAGAAAAAAAAAACATTTTTCTTTCTCCTCCCACACTAAGACTGGTTTGTTGTTTGCCTTTCCTTATGTCTCCACAAAGTCTAAACACTTGGTTAACGACCTCACTAACGAACCATCAGTCCCTTCGTTATCAAATAAGACACATTCTTTACACTACATTCACACGAAGAAAGTATTCTCTTTTCCCTGCGCTTGTGTTGAACAAGTACTGGACAGTAGCGCGCGTGTTGTACTGAACAGTAGTGCGTGTTCCCGATCATTAAAACATGCAAAACGTAGTTACATTTTGTACTGTGCTCATTAATTTATTGAAGTCGCGCTGTAATTACATGTCGTGGGTGTGAGATTGAGAATATTAAGGCCAATTTTATTTGTAATTCACACTATAATATACAATTTACTTGTTGTTTTACTGAAGGAAAGTAACAATCATTATATTGATATCTTCTAATGTTCTTAACTCAATGTTACAGTATAAAGTTACATGCAATCGTATTAACTGTGATATTATACATAGTGATAATAATATTGTCGCAGTATCAATACATCTCTTGTTCAATCACACTACATTACTGAAACGACTTTCTTCAACAGCAATATCAATACAACCCGTTCACAAACAGTAACTATCTACGGGCCAATATACACCAATATTACCCCCGAAACAGTGTAATAGATGCTCATTTGCAATAACATGTTACATTGTTTGATTGTCACCTGCCGACCCCTGTGGTTTCTGTAATCCCATCACTTTTGACAGCTTTCGATATCGACATATATAGTTAAAGATTGAAACAATGTTTTATAACCTGTTACCTCCTCATCATGTACAATAATACAAGCTAAAAGTCTTGTGACTATCTCGTTTTAAGAAAGATATACAAACAAAAATTGCCAGTGTAGTGTATGTATGTATGTATGTATGTGTGTATGTATGTATGTATGTATCTTGAACATTTTTAAGCTTTTTCCGACCTGTGAAATACTGTATAATGATATGGACTAAGCCATATTATACACTTTATGAACTCCACTAAAATGACACAATCAACCTCTCTAGAGTTCTCGTTTATTGTAGAACATTTTTCTTCATTTTCCTTGTACTTTTGTTCTTTGAATAATTAGAAAGCAATTGTTTACATGTAAATATCCAAATATAATACCTAGTGTGCCATTCTGAAAATTGGACACAATTATTTAGTGATTGCAAGCTAAACATTACTGAAAAAAATGAAGTGGTATTTTTCTAGAGCATTATTACACTAGCTTGGTTCCTTCAGGGGTTTTCTGCTGCTATGTATATCCTTTAGGGCTGGTGCCAGGTGGAGGATAGACTGCAGTCCTCCGTATGAGTCTTCTACCCCCTCCCCACCGATGGGGAATTCCTTGTGCAACACCTAGTGTAGCATGTTCAGATATATCATTGCAAGATGATGTTCTAGCTCAATTAATAAGGTAGTTCTAAAAATCAGCTGATGAAATTCCGACCAAAATCAATAGACTCCATATTATATTTCCTCCTATCCATCCCAGTAGGATTACACCAGTTTCATTATTACCACAAGCTTGAAATAACAAAATGTTAAATAATGTCGTTTTAAGAAGAGTCTTTTAGTATTTTGCTGAAGGTATCCAATTACAAAGCTGTTTCATGTAATACATGCCACTTGTGTTTCTGTCCTTCAATGCATTGTGGGTGATCTCTATACGCATAAAAACAAGTTATACAAAATAAATTAAAACAGCTCTCACAACTTGTAAATGGTGTTCCGGAGCAAATGGAGCATTGGGGCTCCGGCTTTTGTTGACCATCGTCCTTAAACTGTTGTGAATTGCGATCCATTCTATCTTTGAGTAATCTCTGCATTTCTTCTGTTTTCTTGTATACATTATCTGATTGGACACCATTATGGTTTAAATACATGATTTGTTTACCATGTGATAAGCCACCATTCACCATTGCTGGTACCATATGTCTGTCCGTACTAAGCTGCTCATATTTCTCTGGGGATTTCATGTCAGAATCATCTTTCGGAAAACTTAATTTACTTTGTTGATATGGAGAACGACATACAGGCAATGACTGAAACATACTGGTATCATTCCCATAATCTTCATACAACCTGCCAGGTGATGAATAGTTTGTGTATTCTGTGGAAACACTAGGGCCAACATCTGAACCTGTTCCAGTCCCTGAAGTTGCCCCATGTTCTCCACTAGGTGTGTCTATATTCCGACCACTTTTTGCAACACCCTCCTTCTCTTTCCTATGTGATTGCTTGACTTGTGTAGAGAAAATCCCTCCTTTGTTCTCTAGATAAGTAGAACTGGTAGCCATTTGGGTTATATTTCTAGTATTAAATTGATTGGCACCAGGTTGCAGTGTGATACTTTCATATAAATGCAACTCCTCTCTATTCTCATCTTTCTCAGATACACCCTTCTTGTGTGTGGAACCAGTTGGTATTTCACCCATGATATTTTGGTCTGGTAACTCCTCACCATAAAGTGCATCATCATCAAGGTCATCAGGATTGACACCTAATGATGAATGTTCTCCTTCTATTTCTTGTTGCATGAGATCTTCGACCCGATTTTTTGCAAAGTCACTGCATAACTGACCATTCTTATCAAAATTGTCTTTCAGTTCTACTGTAGTAATACCATTATTGTGTTGAAATGCGGTTGTTGCTGCCGACTTTAAACCAACATTGGGTTCTAATTGTTTTTGTTGATTCAATTCCAACTGTAGCTCAACAAACTCTGGGTCCATTAAATGCTCAACTAATTTGTTATCATGCTTAGATTGAAAAAACTTGAGCAATGTGTGTGCTAAATACAGTTCAAAACTCACCACTAAAATTCTTTCCTCGTCAAAATCTAGTGCAGCATCAAACTCAAAGTCCCCTGTAGGTTTCTTTTTGTGGTAACCATGTAGCTCCAAGATTTTACATGCAATATCAAATGATATCCATTGCTTGATCTTGTAGTGAAAGAATCCAGTATATACCTACAGAAATGGATAGTTTCACATAAAGGTAAATACAGCCGTAACATATTTTCTTTACTGTTTAAATTTTTACCACATTGTACCCGCCTCTAATCAGATATGTGCCACTACTGTCAGGACACCCTCCCCACTTGCGTAATGCTACTTAGCGCAAAATAATCAATGAAAATATTTCCTTCAGTCTTATTGGCCATCTCTGCTCTTCATATTTAAACCTTGAGTTTTACTTGCTATCTTGATCCAGATATGCTGCAAGTCTCTCTTTGTCAGATGAGAGGAAAGAGAGAGAGACTTGACAACTCAGGACATCAAAGGTAGCCTGCAGCTTTCTCTATTATTCACCTGTTTGAAACCAAACAAACCAAACCCTTCCCATTTCTGGAGTTGAAAGGTCTCCCCCATTTCTCTCCACAATCTCCTCTCTTTCCTCTTCATGCCGCCGATTATAAACTTATTAAGTTACTTAACCAGAAAAAGAGTGACAGACTTGGAGCATATCTATTTTGATCACACAATTTTTTGTGATTGGTTTAAGTTGTGGATGTAAGCGACAGTTACCATCACAATTTGTTGCTTAAACATAAAATTAGTACTTATTATTCACAACAACACTGAGCAACATAAGTTTAAATAGAGTAGAATAACAACAACTGACAAACCTTGATAGTATGAACATCTTTGCTCCAAGGTCTTGCAAGAAGGTTCAATGAATAATGTTTTAAATGAATAAAAGCCTCCTCAAGCAAACTATACAGATTTTCCACTCGATGTAAAACTCTACGACTGGGATGTCTCTTGCATTTGTCATGGAAGACTTTCAAGGCATCATAAAATGGTAATAATTTAAAGCAATCATTCTTGCCTGTATCCTTAAAAAAACTTAAACATTGGTGTTCCAATTCTCCATCATTATCCCATTTTTGTGACAACATTTGTTTATAGTTCTTCTTCAAGTCTCTCCGAAGGTCTGACATTCTTGTAAATAATACCACTCTATAAATAAACCAGAAATTGTTTTAGAAAATGTTGTCAAGTATTTCCACCATCTTATCTCTAACATAAGACATCACAGCTAGATGACTAGATCTTCTTTAACACTATAAATATTATCTGTTTGGTCAATCTAGACTCTGACATTCAGACTGTACAAAGCAATTGTCACATAGTATTGTCTTATACAATACAATACAATACAATACAATACAAGAGAAGTGTATCTTTTATGCCATCCATTTTCTCTGTTTTTTCATTCCTATTTGTTTTTTTCATTCTGTTCGAAGCAATTATTTTATTTTTTGTTCCTCTTCCATTAATATTTTTGCAACAGTAAATATTAAAGGGAGGTTACAGCGCCGTAACGTAAACAAACGCTTTGTTTACATTTTGAATTTCTAAACTGAAGAATATTGTACATTTACCGAATATATATTACTGTTTTGTTTTGGAATAACCTCAAATGATAATATATAACAGAATTTATTTCAAAAAAGCTCCAAAATTGCAAAATTTATACAATGTTTACATGTGTGGTCCACATTTGTTATGAGCAGAATCGATGCGCAGAAGCGACTGTAACCTATCTTTAATGAAATAATGTGGAATTTACTGTATTAATTAGTATTGTGGAAAATTTACTGTCATAAACGGTAGTTATCTTTGATGTGGTTAGAATGACTAACCGAAAATGAAACTAATGAGATATGACCACTTCCTGTTGGACAATATCTTAATATTTTAATATTTTATACTTTATATTTCTTAAAATTTCATGCCACACGTTTTAATAAAACTCAAACATTCCAAGTTTAGTTTCAAAAAGGTTTCTTAACCCGAACACTGGAGAAACAGTTTTTAGTTCTATTTATCACCAAAACATCTGGGATGTTTTTTTTAAAAATTTAATTTATAAGAACTAAGCTATGTTCTCAACCAAATTCTGACAATAGGCCTACTTTTCTATACTATTATATACAAAATAACAGCTAAACAACAAACCTATACCATATACTACTAGACAAATGTTCAAAGAGGGTACAGATTCTTTAAAATTCGTATCATAAACAATTATAAATCAGTTGTTGACTGATTCAGAGCACCCACATTTAATCAATGATACACAATTTTAAAGCTTGTGATTAAACTTTTCTCTCACTTACCGTAAACACAAGACAATGTTCTTACATCTCGATGTTCAAACCATTGATTTCTAATTTCCTGCTGATATTTGAAGATATTTTAATGATAAAAAAAATACTTGGAAATTTTCGAACATTCCACTTCCATGAATTGCAAAACAAGCTGTCTGCGCGAGGACTGGTACTGCATGACATCATCTTTCAATTTCTTGTGGCGCACTTCCGGTTGCGCAGAAATCTTAATTTGACCATTTCTAGTTGCAACTTTTGTAGAATTTCACCATCTTTAGTACCAAATCCCACTTGTTTCTTGCGTTTCAATTTTCAGGGCTTGATTTTGATAATACGTATTACGGGTTTTTAACTTTATATCGTGAGAAAACGAATCTGATATTTAACAAACTAAATAGAGTATCATTTTATTAATAATTCGTGCTCCTAATAATGCTGATGTTAGATGTACATCATTAGTTACATTTTATTGTTAAACAAATAAACTTTTGCTTCAATTCTCCCTTCTTCCCTTGACATACACATGGCTTCTTTCGGCCCATATTTTCACGTTTCATATAAAAGCACAAATTGCGCTTGCAGGACCACAACCATAGAAACAAAATCAAGTTTAAATGCCTTTGTCAGACAGTTGTTCTTTGACCCTCATCAAATAATCTTCATCAGGATAACCATATCTAAGAACACAATAATACTTCAATCTAGGTTAAGCGGGCTGGTGCGGAAAATGCACACTGGATTGCATGATTGTAACACATGTTCCCTTGGGTATGTTAAAAATATCGGAAGCCAAATGGAGATTTTTTACCTATGAAATTCAGAAACCATACGTCACCCCCTATCCAGAAAATCTAATCAGGATTGAAAAAGGGTTGAAGAACTCCCCGTTCCTGCAGGAGTATGAGGACCCACCCGGTAGCGCTGGAATTCAACTGTACAGAGCCAAGGACACTTGCCTTTGATATCCACCAGTTTTTGAGGTTTTATGGTCAATTCCAGCCCACCATAGTCGATTGCCAAGATGATACGGATGTTGTTCGATCGTGAATATCAAGCGATTATCAAAAGCAATCTTCAACAAGGATAACACTTCATTACCTTCGTGATTATCAGGCAGATATGCCGTATAGGTGCCACCTGTGTAGCGTTCACCCGGTCGGGGATGTTTACCACCTTGTACCCCGCCTTTAAAGGTATAGGTGATAACAATGGTACCATCGCCTTGGTGGCCGGGTAAACTGGATGTTTCCTTTGTGATGGTCATTTTACCTTCAGGTTGATTACCAGAACAAACCACAGCGTAGGACATTTTACAAAAAGGACACATTTTCTTTACTTGAAATGACCGTTCCAGACAACGTTTACAAAATGTATGCTGACATTTTTCTAGCGTTGTTGGTTCGGTTATCTCACCAAGACATACTGCACACTTGTCTTCCATCTCCGTTTCTTTATAAGAAAATAGTAATGAAAATATGTTAGTTAGGAATGTTACGATGAACTGCTCAATACAACTTGCATGACCTGGAAACTTTCCCTAATATCTTTAAATTGCCTTGCATTGAAACAATATTTCATGGCTTAATATATTCAATGTCCTTGTTCAGAAGTCGATCTGATTCAAAAGTAATAAGTATTAAGCGGAGAAATATTATAGTAAAATTCATCATATAAAATATTGAAAAGTTTGAGATAATATATACATAATTCCAAAGTTTATAATTTTTGTAACTCTGTCGAGTTTCCAGACTTCTAAATCCACTACCTATGTGACCACGAAGACCTAAAATCTTGCAAACATGGTTACCCACCTGGATATGAGAGTTCAGGACAATTTTTTGTCGCATGTGTTTTCTTCTTTGCCAAACTTTCAACTTGCTCATTTTCTTTTGAGTTGACTTTATGACGTGATGGTTGTTGTCTTACATTTTGACGAGGTTTTGTTTCAAGGTGTTTCTCTTGCATTTTATTTTTCACTTCATTTTCAAAAACACGACAGATGTTGGCGGAATCGAGGACAAAATCAACCTTCATTTGCGTTCTTCCATGTTGAGTCATGTTTGCAAAGGTATAAACAGCATCAATCATCATCTTGGCACATTTCTCATCAGGAATTGCACAATGTCGTGTAGAAAATGCAGGGAGAGCTATGGTTCTCATATCTGTCTCACTAAACAGCTTGAGGCACTCCAAACACAAATCACGTAAAATCTTCAAACAATTCTCTAATTCGTCAACATCGCTCCATTCTGGGCAAACAGCATGAAAAATGGTGTTGACTGGTAACTGACCAGAACCGGTTTTAAAAATTCCACCAACTGGACTCACCATTTTTTCATTATTCAATCGAAAATTAAGCTCATTTTGAATTACTAATCCACCACAATCTATGATCAATGCACCAATACCCGATTCATTCTGCAGATCACCATTTACTGGGTTAACAATGACGTTAGCTTCAGAATGACTGGTTATATCACCATGAATAATGCGAAAGCAGATGTTATTTGGTAGGAGTCTCTCCACCTTAATGCCACCATCACCATTTTTCGTTTCTTTCGGAGCGCTATTTTGCCGGTGATTCTTGCCAAAGTTCTGGTAGAGCTGGTCACAGTTCGCACGCTCTATGGTGCCTTGATGACGTGTTACGACATGATCGTCCTTGTCTTTGTCACTTCTATCTTCCTCCTTCCTAACATCACCAAAACCTTTGCTTGTCGACGACTTGATAGCTTCACACACCGGGCTCCTTTGTTTCGCATGAGTTTTTCGAACATTCGTTCTTTGTGGTGTGGCCACACGTTCTATTAGTGTAAAAATTAAAAATTCTGAATTGTTCTCACCTTAAGTTCTATCAGTTCTAGCTAAACTGTTCTTCCTAGAGGTCCAGTAAGGATCATCCTTCATTGGTCTAGTGTTATACTACTCCTGGTTATACTGGATAGCTCTATCAGTTCTAGCTAAACTGTTCTTCCTAGAGGTCCAGTAAGGATCATCCTTCATTG
>JAOTOK010108174.1:0-14286 GCA_025770025.1 Virgularia gustaviana | reverse complement strand
GTTGCTGGTGATCACCGCTGCAGTGGTCATTTCAGCCCTCGGGAGCACTACAGCCACCAAGCAAATCTCCGTTGGAGATATGTACTGCATATCAGGCCGTGGGGTAATTTGTGCAGTTGTGGATAGGACAAGGCGACGACCATATTACGAAGCCGGCTGTTGATATGCCTTCCCAGGGCAGTAAGGTCGAATCCCCTCGGGGGTCGTAGAATTATGTATATTTCGTTCAACTACCAGTTCAATCAACGCCTTAATATTCAATACTGTTTACATGGAGACCGGTGTGACCCGGATGTATTGGCTTTGTGTTTACATGCGGTGTAGGCCGCTAACGGCATAATTTATAACAACTTTTCTTTGAACTTTCTCCTCTTTTGAAATTGTTGCTCAAAATTACGTGTCAGCTTGTTCTTAATGACTTTCAAGCCATGTGCCAAAGCTTAGCCCTTTATCAGTTCGTATGTATCGAGAACAAGATATTCCCAGTTGATTCAAATCTTTATTAGAGGACATGAAATACAGTATCGAATATCCTATTTTTCTTTCTTACTAAAGGATGTCATTCGTGCCAATGCATATTGTCCCAAATATAGCAATTTGAAGTCACATTGTAAGTTCGAGGAAAGAAGAAAAGTTTGTAGCAAAGATCCTTGTCTTTATATATAATCTTATTTACATTCAATACACTTGCATCTGATAGTCCTCTAATGTTATGACATCCTAAAAGTTGGACAACAGTGAGAAAGGAAGTACTTTGGAACTGAATACAATAGAAAATGTGATAACAAGCAAATCTTTAAAGCAAGTGTAAATGATATTGAATAACGAACAATTTGATGGGCCGCTGTCAATTTTTGACATTTCCAAGACAGTCAGTTCAAGTTAACACTCCCGTAGCATAATAGGTATTGCACGTACTCACAAATTTTTAAGTAAAAACCTTTCTTGAATATCATTAAAGCTACTTGCAGTTTTGATGCTGGTTTATAGGTTCTTCGGTACATAATGGAAGTTTTCTCGGGCACCAGTTTTTGTAGAATATTTAAGAAGATGTCAAAATGTTAAAAGATATGCATTATTTCTAAGAATATCACACTAGAATGAGCTGATTCTGAAAGTACACAATATATACAACATGGTGTTGTGGCCAATATTTATCAACAACATACACCTCATGTACATCTCACTCTTGTTATCTTCTCGCATGGTTAATATACACATGTCGAAATTTTTAGGATCTGATCAGTCATCATTCTACAAGGTATCTCAAAAAAAGCTAATCCAACTTCAGCGCACTGCTGTATTTCAAGTATTGAATTGTATCGACGTAATTTTTACGAATTCGAAATTCATAACGAGTTTGAATTATTTAATCGTCGTTTTATTGGACCTAGTTAAAGTATTGCATCAAACGTATGTTTCAAATATTACCAGAATGGCGAAGCAACAAGAATAAATTGATGGAAACATAAATGAAAATAAACTTCAATTAATTCATTATGGTACAACCTTGACTTATATGCATTAGTGATGGAGGATGATTCGAGAACATAGAGACAGCTTGTGAAGAAACTTCTGTATCTGTAACATCTCTAACTTAAAAGCATCTAGAACCTAATATTTGATAAATAAGCGGAGCATTTTTGTCACTTTTGACACTTCAAGGGTTTTTTACACGAAAGTTCTCGTGTATACACCTCCCAGCCAATCAGCTTCAAGTGATTTTACCTCGCATTACTTACTTAAAAAGTGTCTTCTCCATTAGCCAATCACGTGTGATGATCTCTTATAAGATTATAGTAGAAACTATTAAAAATAATAAACTATTAAAAGTAACTTAATTTTGTACCTAGTAGTCGTATAAACGTTCTTAAAAAATAACCCACGAATTTTTATAAAAATTGTGATAATCTCGTTTTGGTTTCATCTTAATTGTTTTGTCATGGAACCGCGCAGGCACTGGTACATAGTACTTTCTAGTTGCTATATATAGCGAGGATATACAAAATATGTTGTCATTACTCATATTTCTATATTAAATGAAATAAAAATGCATCTGATGCACTACTATGAGGAAAACACGCGCATATTTCACTAACTCAAGTTGGATTAACGTATGAACTTTTCCCGAAAGTGTTAATTTTTGAATGTACATCTGGGTTATAAAAAACACACTTCAATATTTCAAAAGTTACACCCCCCCCGATCCAATGCTTAATCACTACTCCTAACGAAGTATATAACTAGAATGGTAGTAGTAGCTCATGTGATATTATAACCAATGCGTTTGTACGAATACACACAGGAGAGAGGTTTGATTGCAAAGTAGGAAGCAGTCATGACCGACACACCTTGTTAACGTATCCACGAAGAAATTAACACCTTTTCCGCATTCTAAAGTATCGCGTGTACTTCACAGTCAGTTTGTTGGCGTTCCATAAACGAGAAGGAGCGACTGCTGATGTTCTACTCATAACAAGCTACAATAAGGAACGAACCACTATAAAAGAACTGTATGTATGTCTGTACTTTTAGTGAATACACATAAATAATGAGTAAATAATGACTGAATTGTTTCGCTATTACAGTACAGTATTATAAAACAGTTAAGTGAAATATGATCAACCAACTTTGGTTAAGAAGGTTACCAAGATATGAAAGTTTGAAGCAAACGTGAAAATATAGTATAAAGAAATTAGTAACATATAGAAATGCAATACAAATAAAATACAGATATCTTGTGTTAGAAGAGACTGATAATCACAGAATCAAGATCTTGAACTTATCTGCAAGTATTAACAGGTAGCCTTGAAATTGTCTACGTTAGACAGGAGGTTTGAGAAAGATTTATCTAAGCAAAGAATGAGCCGTGCGTATATTGTGATATATATATTGTGTCGTGGACCTATAGTCAATATTCACAGCTCACGTTTCCAGGTTGCTTAGACGAGTGTAGTTCATGACTAGCATCGATGGACATTCATGGTTGATGTAGTAGCTATAGTTAATAAGTGTTATTACCAGACAAAATCTGCATATATCAACGTTGTTCAAGCATGATACTTCAACGTTGTTCAAACATGATACTTCAATGTTGTTCAAACATGATACATCAACGATGTTCAAGCATGAAACATCAACTTGTTTAAGTCAACGATGATACATCAACGTTGTTCAAAAATAATACATCAAGGTTATTAAAACATGATGCATCATCATCAAGTTGTTCAAACATATTATACATCAACGTTGTTCAAACATGATACATCAACGTTGTTCAAACATGATACATCAAAGTTGTTCAAACATGATACATCAACGAAACCTTGTTCATTGCTCAAGATTGATATTATGATACATTGACCATGTTCAAAAACGATACATCAACGTTGTTTAAGCATAAAACATCACCGTTATTGAAGCATAGGCCAAATTAAATTTATGCGTATATAGTTGGAGTTGATGGTCCATGGACGTGTGAAATCAAATATGTGGCAAGCCAAAATGTCTAAAGGTGAAAAGCTCAGACTTGCCACAGGTGCCTTGTTTTGCGCGAAAGTTTACACTCAAAACATAGGATCAAACTATCCACCAGCTTTGTTTATATACTTTACTAGCGGAGAGCTGTTCACCCTAGTTAAGGAATGCTTTCTACACACAATAGCAATTCATCACATTTCTTATTTCAGTATTTAAGTCAACCTTGATCCGCAAGAAACATTATAATATTGCGTGAGAGTGCAGTATTTGAAACGGTAAACGTGACTGATCATATCACTTACGGAATTACTAGAATTACAAGAATCGGTTCGTGCAACAAGAAACCTTTCATTATATTAGTGGAATCCTACTAGTGTACATATATGATAATGTCATAATTTGATTGGATGAAGTGGCTATAGTCGCGATCTATTCATGGAACAGATATGGCGACTAGACAACAAAAAGGTCAACACTTTCTTGGAGCAGTCTCATTTTAAAAATTCTTAATTCTTAAATATTTCTCTTACTGAATTATTCTTGATATTTGATTGTACTAAAACAATCAGATTACTCTAGCAGCTAGCTCCCTGAATTTCTCTGAGATGGTGATAGTTCATTTGTGTTCCGCGCTGAACATCATGCGACACTAATCACGGAAATATTCGGAACGGCAATCAGTGTTAATAAATCATTTTCTGATGAGTAGAATCATCGTATTGAAACCATAGATTGAAATTATGTAGTTCTATACCTTATTTAAGGTAAATGTCTGAATGCAACATTTATCTGTATAGATCGATCTATGTATATTGTTTATCAAAATAATTGGTTTGCCTACAGATTTACGACTACCACGGGGCAAATTTCTGAGTTGGTCAAGTTAATCAGTGACACAATGAAACGCAAGCCATATTGTACTGAAGTACTCTCAAGGGTTTTAGTGTAGAATGTAGTCGGTGACGGAGCCTTATAAGCACATGTATTCTGGTTGTAAGTGGAGCTTTCTGCTAATACAGGAGTATGACGTCAAATGATAGAGTGGAGGATATCTCACTTCTTATAGATTGACTATTTTATTCTGTGCGAGACAATTTTACCTGACAGTCATGGAAAGAGTTCTCACAGCAAGGTTATAAACGTTGATCTTAAAATGTATGAAATTTAAATGTAATATTCATGTTGTAAAGTTATATAATAATACAAACAGTGGTTATTAGCTACAAATGATTTTCTAATCGACAAACTGCATACAGCACTAATGATCGCTTCGGCGTGAAACTCCGAGTAACAACAAACGCTTTAGCTCAATATTCATATCCCAAAAACGTGAACATATATGGGAAAACTGTTAGTCATTCATACGTTTTGTTTACAATATTCATTAAAGAAATAACGAAAATTGCATGTTATTATAGACACTAGTTCGACTTTTCTTCCAACTGTAGTTGACTTTTCTTATTGTAGTCGATATTTAATTCATCTAATAATGGACAATTGCACTTGGCAAGGAGTTATTTCACGAAAAATGTTGTTTATTTCCAAGACATTTCCCAACTGCAGTCAACTTTCAATGTTTTACTCCACACCAGACAAATGGTATTTATCAGTGAAAACTAGCTATATAGCTAAAGGGTCGAAACATTCCAGTTGACCCCAAGTGATGAGATTAATAATAGCATTAAGTTGGAAAAAAGGTATTCCTTTAATCATTTCGTAGCAGCAATTTGGTATTTAAGGCTTTTCTTTTTTTAACAAGCCAAATTTTAATGGAGACCTCCGCTTTCGAAGTAAAAGTTGCTGGCTACTAACATCAGAAGAACCGTTTAGCTAGAACTGTCCAGTATAACACTAGATCAATGAGGGATGGTGCTTACTGGACATCAAGGGAGAACAGTTTAGTTAGAATTCATAGAGCTATCTAGTATATAGTAGTACTGAACACTACCGTAATAAAGAATGGTCCCCACTGGACCTCTAGAAAGAACAGTTTAGTTATAACTGATAAAGCTATTCAGTTAACCAGTAGTAGTAGTATAACACTAGATCAATCACGGACGGTCCTCACTGGACCTCGAGGAAGAACAGTATAGTTATAACTGATAGACCTATCCAGTATAACCAGTAGTAGTATACAAAACCATACCAATAAAGGAAGGTCCTTACTGTACCTCTAGGAAGAACAGTTTCGCTAGAATTGATAGAGCTATCCAGTATAACAAGTAGTAGTAAATACACTAGACCAATGAAGGATGATCCTTACTGGATCTCTAGGAAGAACAGCTTAGCAAGAACTGACATAGAGCTATCCAGCTGTACAACCAGTAGTAGTCAATAACTGTGAGAGCGATCTGATAGTGGTATATTTAATATAACTAGTAGTATAACACTAGTTCCATGCCGGATGGCCCTTTCTGGCCTTGTCTAGGAAGAACAGTTTAGCCACGACTAATAGAGTTATACAATCCTGTACAATATACTAAAATAGTAAGATCTAGCAATGAAGGATAGTCAGATTTGATCTCTAGTAACAACAACTGAGCTACTCAGATGTTGACTCGGGACACTGACTCTTTGGATAACGGGAATTAGTTATAAAATACCAAACATTACAACAATGTATTCATTTCACAAGCGATACTGTTCTGGTGATTCATTACATGTTGGTTAACCTGACAACATTATTCTGAGTAATCCCCATGTGTTCGCACTGCAGCATTTCTGTATTTATGTCACGCATAACTCGAATCTTATCTTTGTCAAACTATTATAAATAATTAATTCCTCTTTCAATGTGTATTTTATGCCAATATCTAAATGACGTGGTTTTAGAAGGTGTTGATTTATATATGAATTTTAATATGGTTGGAATTTAATTGTATCTAGTAATCCTCCAACTGTCAAATGAATTGCCATTCTGTGGCTACAATAAATTGCTTTGAAAGTTGTTTATTGATTTGGGGATTACGGTACAGAAACCTGTGGCAAAATATAATGTTCATTAACGTCAAAATAAAACCACAACTTATGTGGTCATTTTGTGCGTATTTCAGTAAGAGAATTGCATGAGATGTTTTCAAATGTGTAAGAATGGTCATATTGCATTTACCAAGGTGCTAATTGTATGGGTCACAGTTCAACCTCTTTCGTTTAATTGTATTTTCAAATCTGAATATCTAGCTCTGTGATACATGCAACCAGCTGTGTCCCGTTTTGTGTCGTATAACTGATCTGGATTTTTCGTTTTAGGGTTGAAGAGTCCGTTAAGAAGTTTATAATTTCAACTGCAAGGTGAGAAGTGTTGAAGAAGGTGATATTCACTGTATATAATGCATAAAAAATAAACACTTTGTATTCCAAAGAAATGAAAAAAAATTAGACCTCTACACGGCTTAAAATTTAGCTGTAACATAACTGTCATTCCTCGAGAGTTCGTACAAGAAGAATTCCTTCAAAAGCTTATTAACCACTGTTATTAACCCTTTGACAGCATCCAGCAGTCTTTAGTATTTTACTCTGGCTAACGCCAGACGATTTTAGTCGTCAACGGGGAAGACCTCGCTGACAATGGGTTAAATACAACATTTGAAGGGAAGTTTGTGGTATGTTAGTGAACTCCCAATTTTGAAAAAATGCTTAAAAGCGTTTTGTGTGTACACTGAGGATTCTATAGGATCATATAACTGAGGGTAATACGAGGATCCTATAGGATCATATAAGATCCTGTTTCAGATTATGTTTGATTTAGTATGATGTCAAAATCCTAAACCAAACAGGATCCTATAAACAGGATCCCATAGGATCCCATAGGATCTTACAAGATCTTACACACATGGATCCTAAAGGACCCTGTAGGATCCTGTAGGACCCCATATATCTTATAGGATCCTATAGGATCTTGTACAGGATACTACAAGATCCTACAAGATCTTACGCACCAGGATCCTACAGGATCTTGTCTAGGATTTCTACCAGGTAATTCAATATAATAACTAAAATACACATATTGTCGATCAGGTTGTATTGGGTCTATCAAGAATATCTGCATGGTATTGAAAAAGTTTCTATGGATGTTTCTATATAATCACAAGTTAAACTCTTTCTGGTTCATTTTTAAACGCACCCAATTAACGCTTCTAAATAAAATCTCTAGAACAGAGCAACACCTCTGGTTCATTAAAATTAAAGATCTTCGAATTATACCGTTATACAGGGTTAAGTACTTACCATCCCCAACCGAAATTTGATCCAAACTTTTTACAGTTGTATTCTGAAGAGCATTCAAGACGATTGAGTATCACTTGATAACCTTGTTTCATACCTGAAATAATCATGGTTGTTTAATATACAAATATAATGCCTCTCCCAATAAAGCAAAAAAACAAAGCTCTTCAAATTGGATGTTTCATCATTTTTATATGATCTTCGATGGATCATCATTCAAAATGTTTGTACCAAATGTCGTTGCGTCAGCATGGCAGGTTGTATGAGTGACACAGAAAAAATGGAGTTTCAAACCTCTGATGTGAGCTCGAAAATTGTTCGAAAACTATTGCCGGCTAATGCCGAAAATACAGCAGTTTGATAAGTTAATTGCGGGTGAACTTTTCAAACCACTAAGCAAAGCATGCAAGCAGAAACTGATTCAGTGCTTCTGAACGTTTACCGGAATATTAGCTTTGCTTCGAACTAACATTCTTGTATGGAATACATGTGAATATAATTTTGTGCTGCAGGTCAGTCCTCCAGGGGCCCGACAGTCTAAAATCTGACGCTGCTTGACATATGCATCAGCCTACGCGGCTTAATTCTTATCTCTGAAGCATGTCTGTAATATGCCGTGTTATGAATAAAATTACAACTGCAAGATCTAAGGCAAAACACGAACTATCAAAACTATCAAAATACAACGTACAAGTATATTTGCTTAAATCACTGACGTATAGCGTATACAAACCGCACTTGAAATGAACGACAAAGACACACAAGAAATGCTTGATAGAAAACTCGCCATCTAATGTCATATAGAGACATTATAATCAGCTAGGCCATCTATACTGTAACAATAATACACACAATATCGATTTTAGTTACACTTTCCAATTACAATATTCTTTTAAAACTACATTTGTAGTCAAGATATATGCGTTAGCCTAAACAATTATTCTTTTAAAACTACATTTGTAGTCAAAATATATGCGCTAGCCTAAAGAGTGTTAACAGCTGGCTCGTTTGCATATTTTAAAAAAACATGGTTCCAATTTTATTCAAACGAGGTAACTAATTAGAAGTTCTTGTTGTTATCAGATTGAGTTAATGAACGTCCAGACGACATACAACTTATTATGCATAATGTATAACTAACAATGCACTCTCCATATAGCTACTAAATGACGATTGAATGCAACTCAGTCGTACAATTTCCTAAACAATACGTTTTTTCAAGTTGGTTTGGCGAATTAATGCTTTTCGCAGCGAGAGCTCTTTCCCTGCTGACAAATACTGCAGCATTTTCTGGTATGAGGGAAAGCAAAATAGTAGAGTGACTACATACAACTGGAGTTTACTGCGTTTAAACTCGCCACGACTTCATGTATTAAACTAAGATAGACTGTACTTAAATCGAATTATGCATAACGAATGTATTTTAAATCAGTTGGTCATAATAAATGCCAGATGCGCCTGAGGGCCCTATTACAGGAGTGTTCATACAACAAACCTTTTTCCCATGACGATCATGCACAAACTAACTGTATGAATATACACGGGTTTTCTTTATTAACTTCTCCATGACTATACTTTGTTCTACTTAAGTAGTTTCCAATCCTTACAAACCACAACAAAGTAAAATAATTCAACATGGCGGTTCATGACGTTTGCAATGCTATATAGTCATTGTAGAAAATCAAGAGTTGGGTGGTCGTGAACCTTATCGTTTATTATTTACGTAGTTTTTAAAAATACGTTATTATATATGAATGCATGCTTATTGCCTGAACCCATCCCAGCTCAGAGAGTTAAATCCCTCAGGGCCCTGAAGCCTCGCTCCCAAAGGCACAGACACAAAGAATCAGCGCCGCGAAGACCACAATGTTTAATAGGCGTCTTATATATGTATATATAACTCTAAGATCGGCCTCTGCGGACGACAGACAGTCATTTCTATAAGGAAGAATCGACTAGTGCACTGACTCATGGCAAAGACAGTGGCGAAGCATAGGATGGAAAATACAAGCTGACGTCATCATGACCTCATCGTGTTTTGCGGTAGCGATAATTAGTCGTTCGTTTTGTGTAAGTAAAATGTTTGACGTCACGAAAAAGACGTCTTCCAACGGTTCCCACCAATATACGACATTCCCAAATATTTTTCGTGTTATACATTTTGGTTTTCAAATGCCTAAAAATATGTTAAATGCCACTGTAAAACCATCTTGGGCGCTATAATGGACTTTGAGAGCTGTCAAGTAAATATATAATGTAATATACTTTTTTAATATTAGATATAATATACTACATACACCACCGAACTGCAGGATATTTTTTGTAGCATGTATAAAGATAATCAAGCGTAGAGTAAAACACTAGACTATTGTTGCTACAGTTTATACATTGAGCCATTTGTTGGTTACCAATATAAGCGGGAGTGCTACATTGAGGAGATTCTAATTTGACTACGACCAATCCCAATAATCTCAATTTGCACTAATTGTTCCCAATTTTACTGGGCTTATTTCAGATGACAAGGTGTTCATTGCGATAGGTAACTACTTTTTCTTGTAAATCCAGTGATCACTATGAGACAAAAACTGTAAACTTAAAGACTCAATTACATGTCGTGAATATTATTTACGGTATTCGTCAGCCAAATCTGAATCTCCGTAGTATGCTTGAACTTTTAGATCTATATGTTGTGAATTTGTGGAGCAATGTGACATGCAAAAATGTTATAAGTGTTGTTAATACGATTTCAGCAAAAGTCTTCCCTTAAACAAAATGATTGAATTAGGTTTCAAGCTTTTTACAACCTTAATTATAGTTTGCACAAAAATATCACAAATGTGCTTAAATGCATCCATAAGTCCCATGTTTGTTCATGAGTATTAAAAAGATTACCGATTTTTGTTCCGCTACGGATCAAGAATGTACCGCAGAGTGCATGTACAAGGATTACTAAATGATGTCAAAAACAAAGCAGCGATTTTAAGGATTGAGTTATTTGAAAATAGGATTTGTCGCACGTGAGGTATTACTTGCCTATATACGCTACTTTTTGTACTACAATTTCTGAAAGAGCTGACCACTATAGTTATATTTCTATGAGTAATGCATGCTGAACAAAATTATTGAGCGTATGGTTCTCGAAATCTATCTAGTACATCTCAGTCAGGAAAAGTTAGTTCATATGACTAATTGGTACTTATCAGAATAAAGCTTATAGTTACAGCAAAAGAATTGCAAAATGTCATTACAAATAGACATTCTGTACAGTTATATATTCTAAAAACAACACGTATCAGTACTACTGTCACGTATCAGCACTATATGAAACTGAATCTATATAATCCCTGGATTTGTCACTTTGTTTTCAAATATAAATCACTTTTAGTTTAAACTCCACCGGCGACTTTAACTTGTACCGTTGGATGTTATTTCTTAGTGTTTTTGTGTAAACAATAGATAGAATTAAACGAATGTATAAATATAAATAAATAATGGACGACGATGTGATAAAAAGATTCCTTTATCATCATCAGCAGCAGGATCATCAAACAAAATCCTTTTATTTATTCATCAACTACACTTGAAATTGTTATTTATATTCGTGAAATATAGAGTACAGTACAAAGTAGTACTAACAACATTGCTTAATTTAGGGATTAAGGATTATACACATATGTCAAAGCTTCCAACTTAAAATAACATTTAGAAAAATAAGCTTACTTTAGTAAATCTGTGTTACATGACGGTTGTCATCACTGGAACATCATGTTACAAGATAGTCACAGTTTGTATAGTTGTAAGGTGGTGTTTATATGTGTTACTGATACTTAATGTTCAACTGTACACGATCCAATGTCGATACCAGTGTCACTTTTCACATATATATTTTTCATTTTTTCACAACTGCTCTTATTTGGTTCACAGAAGGCACTTAAAGTGCTAGCGCGACACTAATGTTTATTGTCATCTCCTTATATAGCTAATATAGTGGTGCATATAGGTCTTTGTATGGAAATATAACTGTCACTCAAATTAGAAATTCGTCTTCACTAACATTTGTACTTTTCAAAAACATTCATTCTCATGTTCAAATTGTTTACACATTTCATGACATAACGGAAAAGCAATAACTCTTGCGACGACTTGTAAACATACTGATTTTCAAGCTGTCAACTCTGATGTTCGATGAATGAATGATGAACGAATTATCAACAATGTTACACTCATTAGAACTAGTTAATAATTAGAAAATAAACGAATTTATTCAAATATATGTAAAATTATTTTAAAATTATTATTTACAGATAATATAAACTATACGATTACAAATAAATAAATAAACGTCTTCATGAAAAACATCTAAACTAAAAAACATCATATACCCGCATTAACATGTATTATTTTATTTTGGGTCGGTCTTCTTTGATGTACCGCGGGTTGTATACCGCATACAAACTTGGAATACTAATTGTGTTGAAAATGAAGGGAAAATCTCAAGAATCTTTCATTCAAATTCAACAAAGCAAGACTATGATTAGAACATCTTCTCAAAAATGATATCAACGTTAACAATTAACTTTAGACCGTACCTGGAAACGACCAGTACTTCATGTGAGTTTAAATATAGGCGATTCTGCAGGTCTCAAGCGAACAAAAAGAAATGAATTTGTAACTGCAATAACGAAAACTGTTTTTATTTTCGTAGAAGGCATTTGGAATAATGTTTTCATTTTTTAATTTTATGGCTTATTTTTCGTGTATCCTATCATTATTAGCACATTGCTTGAGCATGCACGACGTTGCGCTACAGCGAGGGTGCAACAAAAATACTTTACAAGACCTTTAAGATGACGTCTTAAGACAATTGGACATGGGTAAAACATTAAGAGTTTCGAGTTATTAATTTTAAATAATTCAATAAATAATTTCAAGAAGATTCGAGATATTTAGAATATGTTGTTTAGACGTCTTTTTGTATGTATGGCATTTTTTCAGCTAGTCATGAAATAAAAGTCTAAGTGGCTATCACCTTCGCGAAATATTTACATAATTGTCATATTTAAAAAACCTCGAGAACGTGCTTATCTAAGTGACATTCAATATTCCGCCATGCAAAATCAAAGATATTTTTTTACTTTGGGTATTTTCCAGGGAGAAAAATCTGAACATTTTTCAAAAAGGTGATAAACACTTTAACATTTTATAAATCACTCAATCACATCCTTCGTTTGTTAATAAGTTGGTCCTTGTTTTGTGATTGGTGCAGGAAATTGGTGGGTTCACAAGTTGTCGCATTTGGTATAATATATTGCTTTATACAAATGAGGACCTTGCCATTTCTGGTGATCAAACAACAAGGATGTGCAAACAAGATAGCCATTTCAAAAGCTGTCATGATAGTTAGTAATCTATTGCTTTATACAAATGAGGTCCCTGCCATTTCTGGTGATCAAACAACAAGGATGTGCAAACAAGAACTCAAGCGTTACGTCACGTTTTCAAATATCCGTGTTGTAAATCACGCATTGGAATTTGTTAAATAAACATATTCTGACAGCCAAGACGTCGAGCAATACTTTACCTATTACACAAACACAGTTGGCCTTTTTTTACAGTTCAACTCGGTATATTATAATCCAGACGTATATATATACTTTGCAAACAATTGCCTAACCTCATTATCACATCACGTTTAGGGAGAACAAGTTGTTGTTGGAAGTTGTGAACCATAAAGGCACGAGAGCTTATAAAACTTGGATCTTAAACCAGCTTTACTTGGTGCCTTTATATGCCAGGTAAGGTTACTGCTTTATAGGAAATAAAAAATAATAAAGAAAGCTATCATTTTGCCGTCGGCAATGACACATTACCTTGTGACAAACTCTTAAATTGAAGGAACCTCTATTGTCGATCACATTATAGTACGTTTTTACATTACTTTACTTCTCCGAACTAGAACACATATTACCACATGTACAAAATACTGTATTTTACTGTACAATCATCTCATATCTATACCTCACCAAATATATAATATATAGTATATAATATAAACACGCCAAATCTGTCATGGATATAAAAGATCCACATTTGTGTAGAACACTGCCGAACATGAAAAAGGTAGCGAGTATAAATTAAAGTTAAATTCTTGAGAGGTGGTGAACTATCAAGTTTAGGTGTTTTCAGATAAAAACATTCAATTGTTTCCTCTGATAAAGGACTTTCGCTCGCAACTTAGGCAAACTAAACTGATTTTGGCACCAAAATTCGACAACTTGGGTTTCAAACAACGATACATTATGATTTATATATGATTCATATGTTTAATTTTGCGACTCACTGTCGGAGCACAACATTTGCAACTATATTTATTAAGTAATGAGAAAATAGAGGTCTGTGCCATGAAGTGCGGGTTTTAAACCATAACTCGAGGTAACCGATAACAACGTTTACAAACAATATCAGGTAAATGAACGGATTAAAGTGCACCTTATTTCACTAATGCTCAGTGGCGTAGCCAGCCCGACGATTTAGTCCTGCTATGCAAATTTTAAACATTACCATTTATTCATTTCTTTAGAA
>JAOTOK010108063.1:0-14293 GCA_025770025.1 Virgularia gustaviana | reverse complement strand
GTAGTGGTGAAGATGGGGGTGATGGAGGTGAAATTGATGGTGACCAAGGAGAAAGTGATGGAGGTGGTTCAGAAGAACATAATAGAGAGGATGAGCAGGAAATTTAAGTGTGCTGTGCTTCAGCCTTTGACTTCAACAGATAACACAGACCTTGGCCTGAATTATTCTAAGTATCCTGCTTCACCTCATCCAATAATTGTGTAATATATTTTGTAAATATCAAAGCCCAGTTGAGTCAGTAATAATATCGAAGCCCAGTTATGCTAAATAAAAATTAAGGTTATTAATATTTTGCCACCATGGGCCAACATAAAGTTGAATTACATTTATGCTTAATAATCACCTGTGGGTTTTACTCTATTGTCAGACGACTTTACTAATCAATGCAACAACATACTAGGGAATTCTAGGGTAATGTTACCATTGGTATATTGCTTTTATGTGTGCTCAGCCAGGCTTCAATATTATACTGCAGTATATGTATGTAATGCTGTATCATCCATATAGCAATTCTTCACAACTATTTTTGTACAGTAATGGTATCATATTTTACTAAATATAATATTTAAAATCTTAATGGAACTGACAAGTGTTCAATTACATACTAGTTAGACTAAGTTTAGCATCATCTATAGCTAGTCTTTTGTTTACATAACTTGTGTCCAAGATTTAAAACTCTCTCTTTATTACCCAAATACTCAAGCTCATTCCTAAATATTTTCAATGTGCTGCAAAATAGATACCCATAGGAGTAAGCATCACTTTTGAATGATGGCTGTTGTCCTTCTGAGATTTCTGGTGCAATATGTGGATAAATCTCTATGACATTGTATTTCAAAGTCAGTGCGCTGTGGCCTACAGGATAATACGGAGCCCCATAAGGGCCATCGTTTTTCTGCGTTCTTTTTTCGCAATTCTGTGCTTTTTCCCCGTAATTCCTTGTCTTTTTTTCTAATTCTCCGATATTTTTTTAATTCCGCAATTTTTTTCTAATTTTCCGATATTTTTCTAATTCCGCGATTTTTTTCTTAATTCCCTGCTTTTTCTCAAATTTCATGGGTTTTTTTAATTCTCCGATGTTTTTCTACAAATTCCGCGATATTTTTTCTAATTCCGTGATATTTTTTTAATTCTGCAATTTTTTTCTTAATTCTGCGATTTTCTCTAATTCTCCGATATTTTTCTACTAATTCCGCGATTTTTTCTAATTCCGCGATATTTTTTCTTAATTCTCATAATTCGCCCCCTAATGTCCGATGCACTACAAGGTTTTCGTCCCTACATGGTAAAAATAACAACGAACGAACACCACTGGTTGATTTTTTAGTATGCGGTTGGAAAGTTAGTCGTCCTCCCCCAAATGCATACTACTATACCGGTGGGGCCCTCCGGTTTTCCCTAGGTGTACTACCGGTGGTTGGCTCTTTTTTTCGCCTGTTTATCCACTAGGCTCACCGTGGACATGCCGCCCACCTAACTACTCTTAGGCTACAGCGATCCTGTAAACTATTTGCACTATCCCATACCCCTTCATCCGTTTACGTTCCTGTAGTTCCCATGAGATCTTGTATCAAAACTGTCCTCAAGTAGGAACCTCTTATCGTCAAAGCATGATAACGAGACCTTCTCTATCTCATAGCTACCTAGTTCATGCCCCTTGCTCATGGCTTTCATTTTGCTACGCTTCGCCTTTTCTTCCTTCAGCGCGTTAATGTAGTCGTTGTGTCTCATTTCCTTCTTCACAACGCATTTCTTAACGCCTTTTTAACCTCCCCACCACTCTCTTTCACATAGGAGTACATCTTTGGTCTTAGGCCCACAAACTCGGTTATTATCTCCCCACATGCTTCGTCCTTAAACTTACCTACGACTTTCTTGTTGTCGTTTGATTGGTACTTGCTCATCTCACCCGTCTTTGGAAAGTCACTGAAATCGAACAGGTCTTTGTCCTCCCACATATCAGCATACATATCCTCCGTCTTGAACTCGTACGTGAGGCTATCGGTGTCAGTGAACAGTAGCTTAGCCCTATCACCATATTTCGCCTTGATGTGGTTGTAGTGGAAGTCGTACATTAGAGTCTTACTTATGTCAAGGATTGCCATGCCGACGAACGCAGGTTTGTTGAGTAGTAGAGGGCTCTTGAGCAAGTGGACAGCTACGAGGTTCTCGTTGAATATTTTATGGCATTTGTACGACGGTCTAGCCGCTATTTTGATGAGCTTACTCTCCGTGTGCACAAGGGTGACGTTCACCCTCTTGCGTAGGTTCTCCATGGTCTTCCCAAACACAGAGTTGTTCATTAGCTTAAAGAAGTCCTTCTCGAATGCGTTTTTAGACGCCGACCTAAGCTTTGTGTTCTTTTCAATATATGGCTTAAGCCACTTTGACTGATCAAACTCGAGCCCTCTATGTATTTTCTTTAGCTTTAACCCTAACCTAATGCATTGTTTTAGGTTGTAGTAGTGCAGGACGTACTTCTCTTTATCATGCAGGTCTTGTACTAGCTTTTCTACCTTACCAGAGGTTACTCCAAGTTTTGATTTCAACCTCGAGCAGTACTCAGATAACTCATCATCAGCGATCAATCTTCGGATAGGAGCTAGGGGCAGGTCGTCGTGTAGGTCGTGTAGCTCGTTGGGGTACTCCATATCGACTTCAAACACCCAACCCCTATCACCATCCAACGGTAGTTCATCAACCCTTCCTTCGATGTCTCTTAGCTCTTCCTCTGTCATCCACCTGTGTCCACCAATCGGTAGTGGGTTGCTCATTGCCCATCCATACAGGTTATTAGCATCAAAGTACCCAATAAACTTATCTTCCTCGTTCTTGTCGTAGTTTTTCATAAACTTGTTGTTTGCTTTGCTGTACCTGTTCACTATGCAGGACACACCACCTCTTGTCCCTCTCGCCATGAACATGTACATGTCGTGGTCTTTCATCAGTTCTAGTTCAACCCCGGTGAACTTTAGCATCGCGTCCCATGAGACCCCTGGTAGTGATAGGTAGTGGCATGGGTCTAGGTCGTACTCCTTAGAGCATGTTCTCCTGAACTCCTCGAAGACGTCAGCTAGTTGAGCGACGTCCGTGTTCAGGTAAAGGTCGTGGTATCCTCCCATGTCTTTGATCCCAAACTCTTCCCACACCGTTTTTGCATGATCATAGTCCTCGTCTGTTATGCCCTCATCCATGAGAATGCTGTAGAACTCTTCCTTTGTGGGTAGTTGCTCTTCCTTGAATCTTTCGAAGCTATCCATGTGATCATATGGGTAGACACCTTTTCGTCTCAACAGGTCTAGTTTTTTCTTGTCCCCTCCACCCACCTCGTTGGTGTACTTGAGGGAGCTTTCAGGTAGGTTATCTACTAGCCTACTTAGACTAGAGGGTAGGAACTGGAAACTATCTATGAACTTGAGTTTTCTACCAACCATGAATGATAGGTACCTCTCCATGTTGTTGGGTATCACAGTGACCCTAAGTCCCTTTTCCTTTGCTATCTCCCCAACATTTTGCATTATGAAGTGGCTGTCGTAGTCTCTTAGGTTGTGGAAGATCACTGGCAGGGCCTTTGGTATTGTGAACTGAGTGTTGCATTCGCTATGTGCTGCTCCTCTGTACTCACCTGTGATGTGGCAGTGGTCCCTAACTTTCTTACCGCTTAGGTCTTTCTCACGGATGTGGCATGTGTTGGCCTCCTCAAAGTCTTTCTCTACCTCATACCCACCAATCATCCTAACGTTAAAGTAGTCTTTCGCGATTTCCTCACAATGGTCAGCCATTTCGATCATCTCCAAGATTAACTTACTCGCTGCTCCTGGGCCTCTAAAGCTTACCAGGGGCTTGGAGAATCTATCGTCATAGCAGCAAACTAGCTTGTACGCGTTACCCACAGTCGGTGTGTTTTTGGTACTGCTGGGTTGCTGATCCTACTTTAACACTAGTCTCCGTTATTGCTTCAAAGTCAGCGTACACAATAAACGGTAACATCATCTTGTTCTTGTAGTTTTTGAAACTCACTATGTCCTTACCAGGTTCAGGCATTACCACCGTCTGCAGCCCGTTTATTATTATGCAATTCTTTATGTGTTCCTCCAGCACTCTTTCGCCACTAAAGTGGTTAAGGCATCTCATACACCAGTGCTTTTTTTCTTTGTGTTTGGTGATGGTTGACATGAATTTTGAGAAATCCTTTATCAACACGTAGTGTTCTCCAACCAACAGTACCTCTAGGCTCTTGTCGTTGTTCTTATTAGACACCCTAATCGGTGAGACAGAGTTGTCTTCACCATCGTAGGCGAATACGTTAACGTTGATTGAGTTCTGTTCTTCAATCTTATCGTAGTCTTTAGTCGAGATAGGGAACGTTACCCCATCGTAGTTCAGTTCACATGCTTTAGCTTTGTCTTCTATCTTGACCCTAGTGGCGTTGACTGTTGGGTGAGTCTCCTAACATGACACCACCTAAAGCACTCGTTATCTTTCTTGTTCCTAATGTTGATTAGGCCTCTTTTTTTAGTGAGGGCTATTGGCAGCTCAGCGAAAGTTGAACCACTACCCGATAGTGGCCTGTAAGACACGACGTTTAGTCTATGTTCCACGATAGACTTGAAGACCCAACCTGACCCGTTTCTCATGTATTTTGTTAGTCTTTCTCCCATGTCACTCACAATAGCGTTAGAGACTATCTCTATTTGGTCAGGGTTAATGATGGTTTGGGTGGCACACCTTAGTGTTGGTACGTTCACCTCTTCCCTCTCTTCACCATCTGGTCCCCTCACCGTCTTTACTAACCTAATTTTAACGTGCTCATAGAACTTAATGCCCTTCCTCCTCTGCAGCTCTTCTTCCAGGGTCCTTATTACGTACTCCCTTGAGCGTCTCATTTGCTCCAGTAGGTTTGGGTCTAGTAACCTAATGTCGAAGGTCACAACACCGCCCCTAACTGCTGATTCTTGCCTATTAACCACTTGTCTTCTTGACGTGTTGATGGAGCTTTCGATGCTTGAGGCGGCATCCTCACCCCTATCTCTAGCTTCATGTATGGCGTTGAGGATGGCTTGCCTATCCCTATCGTCGAGTCGTGAGAAAACGGAGTCTAAGCTCTCTTCACTCATGTTGACCCCTATACTGTTCTGGATTTTTTTATTTTTTTTCACACAACCTAGGGGTAGGGAACTTTGTTAAGATTCCTACCCCGATTATGGGGGCGCTAGCGGCGGTTTCCCACCCACCCTAGCGCGCTAAAAGTAAAAGTAAATTGGTTGAACTTCATGTACGGCGTTGTCTCTGCCCTCGTCTTAGGCCAGCACCAGCCACACGACGGCTTACCCAAACGTAATGCGACTCGACCTTACCGATCTCCCATACCCCGGCATCAAACACCTCATCTAGCTTGTTTTGTATTTTCATACCTGATCTCTCTGATACTTTGTCCCCATCCCACTTATTCTCAATAAAGTTCGTAGTCTTCACGTAAAGCTCAACCTCCTCACCAGTTTGTAAGTTCTTGATGATTACACCTAACATCTCCCCACAGTTACCATCAGCGTGTAGGGACCTGTCCCATGCCAGCATACCTCTTATCGTTGACGACACAATCGACCTTGAATCAGGTACTTGGCAACTGTCGTCATCGCTGGTTAGTCTCATTGGTCTCACAACGGTCTTGACGTCAGGTTGGCATAGGGCTCGCCCAGCCCACTCAACATAGTTGTCTGCTGTTCGCGTTCCTTCGTAGCACTCCATTACTTCGCTTCCGTCTAGCGATTTTGGGTTGATCGTGTACTTTATTGGTTGCTGGTCCATGGTTTGTTTTTTATTGTCCTATACTTTACAGATTTTTTTTTTCTACGAAGCTTCCCGGTAGCTCAGCTCCCTAACGCAGTATGTGTGACAAAGTATTCTTTTAACAGCCCACCCCCCTTCACATACTTTTTTAACTTTCTTGTTTAGTGATGCCTGTGTGTCAGTTAGCATAGACACCAACCCACTGTTCTTCGAACCGTCCCCACCATGGAAGCCACTGAAAAAGAACACTTCCTTATCTATCCCAGGCTCTAGTGATTTGGTGATTGTTACCCCTATCGCCTCCGCTAAGCCAGTGTAAGTCCTTGGTACTTTCGCAACTAGTTTGTCATAAATGATGGGCCTCATTTTTAGTATGTGGTGGTACACCTCAGCACTAGCATCCACATCTATGGAGCTACTACTACCCTTTGACTCATAGAATTCTGATGCAAACGCCCCATGTTTCCTCTGTGGTGGCCTATCGAGTTCATTCGTGGTTGGGTTTATGTAGTAATTAGGTGGCTTGTTCTTTAGTCCGTTTACCGACTTTTTTTTTATCCCTATATATGATGGGATGTTTTTCCTACTAAAGGAAAGATGCCTCTCATAGCGCGTAGCCCCATCTCCACACTAGGTAACCTGCCCCTGCTCCTATCAAACCAACAAACATTAACTGGTAATCCTCCGACTCACGGGATGGTTTGTAGAAGTCACCAAGTACCGGTGGTCTATTGAACTCTCTACCATCGTACTCGATCGTAGCCAACTCTGATAGTGCTTTGTTTGTCGTGACCATGTCTGCGTTGGCCTCCGCCATCTCCCTCCTTACCTTTGCCATCTTGTCTTTTTGCTTGATCTCGTTCTCATAGAACTTCTCCTTGGCTTCGGCTAGTTTTTCCATTGCTTTGTCGTGCCTCTTGGCTTCCTGATCGTACCCGCTCTTATCAAGCGCTTTAAACAGATAGCCACTACCTGTGAACGCAAACGCAGCGAACACCGATTGACCCATCGACGCCAAGAACGCCATCCTCTCACTTTTCTATATCTTTCGGTATCCACCCCTTGTCTTGTGCGTATTTTACCATCACAGTGCTGGTACCCACACCAACGAACAGTTTGGCCGCGCCCTGCATCGTGTCCGCTGTCGTGAGTTTTTGGCCCAAGACCTTCTTAGTCACCATTGACAACACAACCACACCAGCGGTGACCAAAGCCGCGTTGTAGTAGATGTTTATTGCCTTCTTTTCGTCTGGGTCCATCCTACCTTATCCCTATATATTGTTGGGCCTACTTGGTAAGCCCCATACTCAACCTTAGGATTGCGTTTAACCTACTTATCATGGTGGATGCATCGCTTTCGTTGATATCGTACGAGACGGTCACTAGACCATCGCCAAACCCTAACCTCAGGGCTACCCCATGGTCGGGGAATGTCACTGTTGTGTTAGGGTTAGTTGGCGTCCCACTGCACACATCATACTTCATGTTAATCCCTTTGAAGTTGTCTATCAGGTCCCTTAGTATGTTGTTTATTAGGGGCACTTTGTCTGCCTCAGTGATCGCCTTATGCTTCTTGTATCCCTTCAATGTCTTCTTCATCGTGATGACGACCGTTATACTCAGTCTAGGGTATCAAGTTTTGGTGCCCTTTTGTCGTCAGTTGCTGGCTCTACGCTGGCCGTTGCTTTGTCCTTGATTGAATCTTTCTTACCCAACCCCATGACCACCACCGCTAACACTACCACTAGCGTTAGACCCGCAGCCCAGCGCCAATCGCAACCACCCTCCTCTCTGATCTCCGACATTGCCCTTTCCCGCGCTTTCTTCTCCTTGGCTATTTTCGATATTGCGGCTAGCCTCTTGCCAGCCTCAACCCGTTTTGGGTCCTTCTGCCTAGGTGTTGGCGCTTCTACCTCCTCCGTCATGCTTAGGCTCTATAGACTAATCACTCTACAGTAACCTTGACGTTATCTGTGAGTTGTCTCGTTGATAACTCAGAGTCATCTGTGAGTTGTCTCGTAGAGATCCCAAGATCATCTGCTGTTCGTCTTGTAGACACCTCAAAGTCATCTGTGAGTTGTCTCGTAGGTACCTCAGAGTCATCTACGAGATCTCTCGTAGTTGTCTTGGGTCCCGCTGCCAGCACGCCTCGCGAACGTCGGTACCTTACCTTACCTTCTGACACGTAACCCATCTGAAAGTTTGCTTCGAGACTCATACCTCCTTTCCCTAACTCACCACCAACCCTAAACATTTTCTTCGTGTTTTGGTCCTTATCCATCTTAGGGGTTGTCTACATCCCATAGTTTAATCGTAAACCATGAGGTGTATACTATTGCCAACGTTGTTGGTTTTCCCTATGATGACCCGGAACTCTATTGCGAAGTGGCTAATGTCATGCCATTCCTTAACAACGGTACTAATCCTAAACGTTAATTTTAACAACTGCACTCGACCAGCGAAGTCTATTTCCGCAATCATTATCTGCTTATCAGCACCATTAGTGTCAAAATATCGTATGTGGTAGCGAACAACTGTGCCTGGTGGGATATCGTCAACAATGGAGTGTGCTAGTAACTTGACCTTCGTGTCTGGGGTGACCTCCCTGAAAATGAAATCCCCTAGACTAGCGGAGTTGAAGGAAGTCCTAAAAGTGCGGAAACCTATCGTATGGTACGAGCTAAACTTAGGGTTGTCGTCATTCTCAATCGCTAGGCCCCCCGCCTCACCCTGCCACCCATAGAAAGTGCTCATGGTCTTTCACTCATATATTACGACGTCGACACAGCTCTCATTACCAAACTTAGGCCCAGTCATCTGTTGTAGTAGTACCACAAACGCCCTCACATCACCGTACTGGGTAATGTGATCAGATATTTTTGCCTCCTTGTCTAGTAGGTAGATGGTGCAAGAGCTGGTACCTAGCACCATCTTAGTAGACGCCACGTTTGTGAGGTCCACGTCAAACAGGTTGCAGTCGCTGCTGCCGGTGGAGCCTCCGAGAGTGTACCTTAACACATACCTGATGGTGAATGGTGTCAGTACGTCGTCTGAGTCGAATGTGTGTGATATTATTTTTAGCTTTGTGTTTGGGCCAGCGTTAATGGCTGCTGGGCTTATGGGGTTACCTACCTTTATGAGTATTGGTATTTTAGGTTTGTTCTTCTCTAGTGCGCTGTAGTTCCATTGATGTTGGCGTAGCAGCCTAGGTTTAGGAGCTGGTGGCGGTGCAGGTGGGTCTAGCCCCTCCAACACGTGGTCTAGCCACCCATAGAACGTGGTCATCTCTTACCATACTTATACCTAATGACTACGTATGTACCTAACCCAATAGCGACAAAGGTGGCGATCAGGGGTTGCGATGAAGTGGTAGGTGCTGTAGCGGGCGCTAACACGGGTCGAGGGTTTGCAGCAACTGGTGGCTTCGGGTGACGAGGTTCTACGACAGCGGGCTCGTGACCACCCATGACTTTCTTAGGAGGATCGAAAGCACTAACTTGCTTATTCAAGTCGTTGTTCACACCAAACTCCATCTTATCCGTTGCAATCGTTAGGACGTTATTGAACCCTGGTATGGGTTTGTCTAGAATAACCATGCTCCCAGGTATTAGTATCACGCCTGGGGAGATGGCAGTGTTGAGGATAACGTGCATGTCTGCTATGGCTTTTCTCATGTTCGATATCGTTATTGTCGTGTCTGACTGTAAGATAGTGTCCTCGACAATTTTACGAAACACTTGCTGTGTTTGTTGAGAACGTGCGCTACCGTAAAGAATCGACCACCTAGTCCTAGCCTGTGCACCAAGCACGCAATAGACAAACGACTCAACGCTCTCTTGCAACAAACGTAACCCCAAAGTCGTGAGCCCATCACAGTTTGGGGCGATAAAATACCAATAGTCCGTTTTGGATCTCTGGACGTGACCGTTGAACATGTACTTATTCGCGTTCGCGTCGACCCCCTTACTTTCGACGTCGATGCTACGTGTTGGGATATTCCTACGGACAACAGACAAGTTGAATTTATCCAGTAACGCTGGCCTTGCCATGAATTTCCTCACCTGGTAGTAGAGGTGGTAATGTGCTACGGTGCCCACCAGACCATCGTAACCCGCGTGTTGTTCACCAATACCACAAAGGTAAGAGGCGACGTACGCACCTGCGATCATAGCAAAGTACGGTTCCACCTCGTAATTGAACCCTGCCTCTCTGATGTCGTGTACCGTGGTCTCGTCTATGGTCTTGCCTTCACTCCAGCGTGCCTTAATCGGTGGGAGTTGGGCCAAGAAATGGTCTTTACCCCGCACGTAGAGAGGGAAGTCGTTGAGCGACCATGGTTTGCTGGGGTGGTGCCGTGTGTATCTTGGTTCCTTACCACCTGAGAGCCACACTCTTGGGAGCTGCTCCCGCGGTACAAGTACTTACCCCACGGTGGTTGCTTGTCGTTCACACCCTTACGTATTTGGGTTCTCTTACCGAAAGGTAACATATGATCTAGAGGCCCTCTGTACCATATCTCCGTTATCCTTAGGTTCTCACCTTCACCCTCATGCCCAAACCCAAAGTAACCAAAGTACTTAGGATCGCTGCGTGGGAACAACTTACTAAACTCTCTCTTAAGGTCCGATCTCAATCGCAATGACATTGTTTCTATTGCCTTTATATTTGGGGCCCACAGTTAGGTTTAGTACTGTATGCTACGTAGATCCATACCCTGGAAGTTGAGTAAAGCGTCGCTAACTACAAATATGTGACAGGTGACTAGCGTTGTGGTCGCTTTCTTTCTGATCTCGAGTAAGACACCGCTCTGTGTGTTAACTATTTTCTTGCCATGCCCATACTGGTTAACGCCTTCATGTGATCTCAGATCTACCACGAGAGCGAACTTATCCTTGTAGAACTTCTCGACCGTCATGAATTGTGAGTCGTCAGAACAACAGAAGAACTTCTCGGCCTCGCGGTAGAACCTACGCTTATCAATGCCTTTGGAGTAGACGGAGTTCGGTACGCCCTCTATTGAAACGTTAACCAGCTCAATGTTTGGGTAGACGAATTGCTCACTATCGGTGCTGGTTGAGTTGGTGAACATTAGCACGATGGCCTTCATTGATTTCCTAGGAGTATTTATGTTCTTGTTAACCAACGTCGAGGCCGCTTCCCATGGTGTGTTTTGTAGGAGCGTGACGTGCGTGTATGTGAGGCTCCTACCAACCTGGTAAATGTCAGATACCCTCCTAGCCATGTCTTTGTTCCTAATGACTTGGTACTCTAGCCTAAGGTTATCCAGCCTGTACGTTCCCATAGCCTCACCAGTTTGCGCCACTAGTACATCTGCTGCTGGTGGTAGCCCTATGTGATACTGTAAGTTGTTGTTCATGTAACTGGTGCAAGCAACCCATGACCGGCCAGGATCTTCTTAACGCTCATCCTTTGAGTGTTACCATAGACTCCATGTAGAACGGCATCGTTACCTGCCGAGTTGCCACTATCGTCGCCTGAAACGAGTTTCCTGAGATTCTCATTAGCAATACCGTGCTCAACCAAGGAGTTTCTATTTCTAGCTATCACTCCTCCATAGATCCTGGTAGGCACCATAAAGGCTCTCGTTACTACAATCATAGGCAGTTTCCCCCGCTATCTTAACCTTCAGGCTACCCTGCAGCACCCTCGATAGGTTGTTACGGAACCAGCTCTTACCACCAGTTACCACCATATTGAAGATTAGATACATCGAATCGGGTACTAAACAATCACTTTCAGTTAATTTTGGTACGTTGATGTAAAGAGTCTCACCTGGGTTAGCCGTGTTAGGCGTTAAGGTGACCGTGTGGGTAGTGTGATCACCCTTGATTTCGTCGGCCTCCCTTGACCGAAACCCTGGAACCAACTCTCTTTCCCTGTCCCAAACCATCGTAGTTCCCTATACTGTAGTATGTCCTCTGGAAGGCCCACATTGTTAGTGCAACCAGCACGACCCATAAGTTGCTTGCCAGCCAAAGTAACCCCTTCGCCCCTAGCTTAGGTAGAGATATCACTAAATTACCGATAGCTAGCACCACTGGCCCTAGGTGCGGACCAAGTTTCTTTGCTAACTCTTTCAGCTTTTTCAAAGCGCCCCTCGCGAAACCGTTCGCAGCCTTTGCGCTAGCAACAGCGGCAGACCTAAAACCGTTAACTATTTGAAGCACCAATGTGGTTAAGCCTAGGAGTATGGCTGTGATCGATGAACCAAACAAAAACTTGTTCTCCTTTACCCACTCTTTCAATCTCTCTAGCCTTGTACTATCTTCGTCCATCATCGATCTGAGTTCCTCGTCCTGGCGTTGATCTATCGTTAGTTCCTCTGCTTCTTTTAGTGCATCTATCTCACCAACCAACCTCTGCGACTCATCTACGTCCGCCGTTCGGTCTAGCTGCTCTTCTAACTCTATTCTATCCTCCTTGAACTTATCAGCTTGTATCTGTAAGGCACCCTCATCCCCAAGTCTTGAGGTGGGGTCAATTGTTGGGCCTGGGTTTAAGACTCCGCTTAGCTCTCTCTGCTGTTCAGCCGTCAGTCCTTGCACTTCCTTACCACGCAACCTTCTATGCCTTCTAGATATGTCAACATCAAACGAGTCCCGCTGCTCCTCTCTAACCATTTTCACCATCTCCCTGTATTGTTTTATCGCGCGTTGTGTTCGAGGCCCAGCTTTCTTGAAAGACCAACCCCTCTTACCTGGGCTACTCGTGATTATTTCTATGGGCTGCCCTCTCCTACCAAAACCATCTAGCTCAGGCATGAAAGTGACCCCGCCTTTTCTACTAACATATAGACGTGATCTTAGCTCAATCGCGGCCGTACCCGCCCCCAAAATGTCAACACCAGAAACCCTCCCAACCACAAACCTAACTTTCGCCCCCTCGCTAAGACCGTCTTGATCGTCAAGTCCCGCTAACCCACTAGTGGAGGGTAGGTCTAAGGTGTCTGATCCGTCCAGTAATGGGTCGTCGTCTATGAATGGTGTTTCATTGTGAGCCTCTTCGTCCCGCTCCCCCTCTCGTTGCCGCTCTCGCTGCTCTTCTCGCTCCCGATCTCGTAGCTCAATGTCATCGAAACCTCCTTCCATTGCTGCGAAGAAACAGTGCTTATAGACTTTGTATGCTACCTACAGGAACCAAACTGTTGTGTTCACTACCATAACCCAGCAATTTCACGAGAGCCATACCCTTCCTTCTTCTAATCACTTTCTCCACCCTGTAGGTATTGTCTTCCTTTGTAGTTAATGATAGTTCCTCTCGGTAAAACTTACCAATGATTGGCTCACCATCTAATGCCTCTATTTCGTAAACGTTTGGGATGCCTCGCAGTACCCTCGATATCTTAAACAACTCTTCCGTAAAGTTGGCTTCATAACCCTTTGCAAAGATGCTCTTATACCTCGATATCCTCACTATGTCACCAACCTTGAACTTGCTAGGCAACGCACCCTCAAACATATGACCATACAGTGCGACCCATACTTCTTCTTCGTTCCTCTTTCTTACATCTATTGGTTTCTTAAGGGTTGCGCTGTGTTTGGTGTTGTTGTAAGATGAGACAAAATCATCAAGTACGTCTACCCATTTATGAGTGCCTTTGCTGTAGAAGTACTTTCACATCCTACTCTTTAGTGTCCTATTAAAGCTCTCTACGACCGCCGCCTTCTTATCACTTTTAATGGAGAAATACTTTATCCCGTGCCCCTCAAGAAGTGACTTAACACCGACGTTGTAGAACTCCTTGCCATCATCGAATTGCGCTAACTTAGGGTAATGACCGAACCTTCCCTTAAACTGGTCCAATAGTACATCGACAGCCTTAGTCATGTTACTTGTGTCCTTCCTGTAAACTGGGATAGCGAATGCATACCTACTTAGGATCTCAATCGCTGTTAGCATCCAATAGTAGCCATTGTTTTTGTTCTTGTAAGACCCCATATCAACAAGGTCCATTTGGATTTGGTCGCCTAGTGAACGCGTTAACACAGACCTGAACTTGTGTTTCCTTACTAGAGGTCTGTATCGAGTGTAAGTGTCTTGCGCACTGAGCCACTCTCGAACCTTCTTCCTGGTAACAGCCAGCCCATCTTCCAATGCCTTCTGGTATAGCCTCTCTGCGGACTGGTAGCCAGTCTTTGGGCTGTAATACAGACTCCTTAGCCCTTGCTCTGTCTCTAATGCAGTGTCATCCATTAGTATAATATGGGCAAGCCAGAACTAACCCTAGTAGTTGGCCCAAGTGGTTGTGGTAAAACGTACACCCTCCTCAGGCGCGTACTACAGCTAGAGTTGCACAAGTTTGACTTCGTTGTTATCGTGTGTCCTACGCTCGACGTCAACACGACCTACAGAGAATGGGAGCACATCAATAGTAAGTGGGTGTACGAGATTGAAGTACCGCCTGCTAGGTTAGAGCTAATACTTAGCTACCTCATAAAGGTGTGTGAGGAGTGTAGGCCCATAAGAATGGCGATAGTTGTCG
>JAOTOK010107952.1:0-14294 GCA_025770025.1 Virgularia gustaviana | reverse complement strand
CTTTTCCCAATCGAGCAAGGTACTGGGTCAAGTCGTGACTCGCAATGCATCTATGGATTGTTTGGAGGGACAAGCTTCGGGGCAAGGTAGGGCGACATAGTATAGGGCCCTCCCAGCAGTACGGTCAAAAGATAATCACTGTATATTATGTACTAGCTAGGGTATAACTCTCCTAGGAGGAACAGTTGAGTATCTATACAGTTATGATCCTGACAGTTTACACGGTGCCCTACTAACTGCGCAAGGTCGCGAACTCAAGCGGAAAGGCGAAAGCTATTGGCAATAAGCTACAATTATTTGTCCATTCGGGTTCTTTCGCTGCTTTATTTTGTTTTCTGGTAGTATTCCAAAGAAAAATATTTCCTCGAAAGTTGTCCCTAACGGCTAGCATAACCTTACCCTGAAGCGTTATTTACATGCTTCAGTATGTAAACAAAAAGATGCCCCTAGCACTTACGGCATGTAAAAAGCACAAGAGAGGGGATGGAGGGGACACGAAAATAAAATGTTTTGAAACAATGTTAAAATAAGAACAATAATCGTATGAACAAAATAAGATCTAAAGGAAAAAATAATATTGTTGACTAAACAAGACGTTAATTCATAAAACACGAACACAGCTCAGTCATTTCTTGTTATTTTAGCTTATTATTTTATTTCGTAATTTATTACTGCACGATTTCATTCTTGGTTATCATTTCGTTATTTTCTGCTCTCTTCTTGTATGATTTTAATTTTGTGTTTTGGAAAAACCTTTAGCAAAGTAAATTATCACAACTTTCACTGGACTTATTTAAAATTGCAATCACGAGAAAACTAATGGGGAAGCTACAATGGCGATATTTTTCTATTGATGGACCATATACGAAACGGGCCCCACAATCCCATCGGCCGGCGCTGACCGTAAGCCCGTAAGTTAAGGGAACTGGATTGCCCAATCCATTTTGTTCAGTTACATGCACTACTACCACCTAACACGAAGTGATCGTGAACCACATGATCTCCAGGTATATATTGCTATTAAAATTCCCCAATGCCGGGTGCATGCAAGGTGATGCCAATTGCAAATGTGATCTACTTGCAACTAAATAAAGTATAAAGTAATCATGGAAGACCCTTTACATTTACCATTCTGTCGGCGACGTACAAGTTTGCAGGGACATAGAAAAATTAATTATGCACCGATTGTTATAAACTAAAGAAAAAGATATTATCACAAGCACGCGTACGCGATTATGTAAGACTAGCCGTTCTTTAGATTTGGATTGTCTATTCACCTTGGAATTATATTTTATAATTTTAATATAATATGCAAGCTGTATCACATGCAGGGCAACATTAAAAACATTTATAATACAAAAATGTAAGATCAGCCGCATTCCTAATAACAGACTGTCGCGACGTGGTTTGTAACCATGCAATTAATACATATATACATGTAAACATATATACACATACAACGCATCTATAATAGGTTATATATGTTATATTATCAATGATTACGTTTGAGGATGACTATATAATATAGTTTGCACGTATTGAATTAGGTTGTGTTGTTTCGTTTAACTCAATTTCTATTTTATCATGGTACATATATTGACTGATATATCTAATGCACATAATACTGATGATTGATATCTTTGTATGCTTGATTGATATTTAGTCTTGAAACTAAATAAGTTTCTGTTTCAAATAGTAATGCATTTCGTCCCACATTTTGTTTATAAATCATCGTCATCATTTGTGGTCGTCTCAGTGGGTTATCCTTGCGAGTTTTAAATTTTCAATAAACTGTGGCTTTATCCGGGTGCACAAAACGCCGCCTTCCAGCAGGGCATTTGAAAGAGTCATTTCGTATTTTTATTGTTTATTTGGTAGGATCTAGAATGTTGTAATGGTGTGCATGCGCAACTGGGCTTATAGGCAGCTCCCTACATCTCACGAAACATCTCACGACTTTGGAACAGCATATATATAGGATCCCATTTACAATTAAATCAGGTGTTTGTGCATCCAGTCAAGTAAAATTCCGAGCACTGGCCTTGGTGTTATGTTACCAAGTTCGCAAACATGGTGTAAAATTATTTTGAATAGATTTTGCCGAGATCTGCGAGTAAAACCTGCAAGTCGAGTGATCAGGCAAATATTGTTTGGTAATTTCCTTGTGTTATCGCTTCAATCGCTAAATATTTGCTTAGGGTACGAAAATGTGGAGTAAACATGGAGTATCATGAGCCATGTTCACATGATTGCATGCATAAACCATTGGGAGGTCCTTCAAAACAAAATAGTTAACGCAATTAAAACTAATATCACGCTATAATGGCGCCTGTTGCGTCAGATGACGTGAATGGAGTCATGTGATAAAAACAAAGATCGTGTGATGCAGTTGATCAATGCCAATGGGAGACCGCCGCACTCAATAGTTTGGTTTCTCTATCAATGTTACCGAACACCGTACGCTTCTATATATGCCTAAAACGACACGAACTTATATAGTATCTAGCTATATTTATATGAAACACGTCGCGTGCGTGCAGTATATACTTTGTAAATTTGTGTATCTTACAATCGATTGTGTCTATATCGAACAAGACATACCATTGATGATGTAATATTGGTGATTTAAACTAAATAAACACTATGGAGGTCTTAAAGCAGTTAATGGTGAGAGAACACGCAAAGGGTAGTGCGATTCACAGTGCGTATATGACTAGAACGGTAAGTTGAATTATATTCAAATAAAAGTAGAAGTTTTAATACGTAAATCGAGATGGTTTAGTTAGTTCAAGCGCTTCAGTGCACTGAATGACTTCACACATTGTCGTTCCCCGTCCAGGTCAGTTGCTCAAACAACATTGCATGTCAATAAATCATTTACTGTCACAATACTCACATCGTATGGTACATTACGTTCTCGAAATTGTTGCGAAGTTAGCTTATTTCTCCCTTACATAGAATCTAAAACCATACGGGAGTATAATGATCTAATATTAATATCTATATCTGTAACTCGACGCCACAATTTATTTAAAATTATATCGTTTACATGTCAAAGCAAACAAAACAATTAGTCAACAACACAAAAACAACGACACTTGTTGGGGAAGGTTGTTAATCAGAACGCTGGTAGAACATATTATCATCGTATCAACATTTGAAACTTCATATAAGAATTTATATAGTGCATGTAAAATATCAACGCTCAAGTGAATATGGTTATCTAAAATAACTTTCCAAGGAAAAATAGTTTGCGTTTTATCGAAAGTTTTGCGTGCAAACAAATACAAAAATATAAATGACATTTATATATTTTTGAATGCGTGCATAGTTGGATTGACGGGAAAACGGAATATGCATGTTGAATGTTCAATGTCATTTTACAATTTTTTGCCATGCTCAGTGCAAGAGTAAAGAATTGTCATTTCTTTGGTAATTATCAGGTACTTTACTTCTGTATTGAATATGGCACAAGCGCACCAAAAAGTACTGTCGTCTATATTAGAAATGTTTATACTTTATTATACTAAAGTGCCAACAAAATAGAACCAAAAATTGCAGAACACATTATATTATCTGTTCATTTGGACACATGTCGTGAGTTAGTGGTAACAATTAAACCAAAATAATTTACCCGCTTTCAAATCCGCGTTTTTAAATCCACTTAGTAAACATAGGCAAAAAGCTAAGGGCCGCTGTACAAGCTCCATCGCAACCACATGAAAACCCAATACAATGTTCCGTGTGGTCTTGCATGGAGTATTAAGTATACTTTGTTAATTATTAAAACTTGATGAAGAGCCACTTTTCATGGCGAATCCCGGCGTCCACGCGTACGAGATCGCAAAGAAACCTCACCTGCGTCGTACTTTTCTAAAGTTTTATTTTGTTGAAACTATTTGAAATTATCTTGTATAATTTTCTTTTGCAAATGTAAATGCACATAAGTAATGTGGATGGGTGATCGACAATCAGTTCTGAAATTCTCTTATCTGTCTATAGTGGGTATCAATATTCAAGCGATAAGCGTGATGACGACGGCGGTGCTCCATACAACTTACAAGAGTCTCTTTTTTACATACCACGCCGCAACCAAGTAGATAATAAATATCGTTATTAATGAAAGATGTTGTTTTTGTTTTAACTTCTAAGATCGTCTGTGCATTTTATATATTAGTGAACCTAACTACGTTAACAGGCCGAAGCCTGTGGCTTTAATCACATGCACTGCAGCACCAATATAATATGAAATAATGCTCATAACTATAACTATAACTAAACTGCTGCATATTCTGCCTGAATTTAGTTGTCCAGCTTGTCGGGCAAGATTTGTTTCAGTATGTTATTTGTTTGCACTCAACCTTAATAACGATGGTGGGATAATGGATAATGCTTTCAGGCTGTCCGTCTTTGGTCAGCGGTTATTACGTCTGGCACTGCTCCAACTCTTACGAATTGCATAACATACCTTTAATATAAAAGCTAGTCATTATATTTTGTGAGGTTTAGGAAATATAACTTTGGGCAAGCCCAGTTTTGAAAACTAGACTGGTGTATGGTAGAAACACTGATCTGGAATTTGGTTGCTCGATCGAAGTGAATTTCAATTTATTATGTGTTGCCGGAGATAAACATTAAAGAGAATATATAGTAACACCTCTAGACTCTCTGATCACCGCAGCATGGCGGGTCCGTATAGAGAAAACTGATAAAATAATACGCGAAAAGAAAAGAAAAATTATCAATTTCGGTAACAACTCCCCAATAATATAACTCCTTTTTTAGCATCTATATATCTATATCGTGTCATTCACAAGCCTGGTGCTCGGGCACATTGTTTTATTTATTCACGTCAACATATACTGCATGTATACAAATTACAATGCATGTGAACTTTACATGGGTATATTATTATGCAGTATATATTCCGAAATGACGAAATGTGGCGGCGCGTTTTGATGCATGGTATTAGCTAGCTGTCGATTTAATTTGTGACCGCGTTTAATTTTTGTTTTAAATAGCAGGAGAGTGAAGTTGGACCATGCTTGCGTGATAAAGCAATGAAATGGATATGGGTCCTCAACAATTTTCTTGAATTGTCACCAGAATCGTTCGCATTGGCTGTACATATCTTTGACACATTCTTGTTTACAGTAAAGGTAATAACTTCTTCATAAAACACAACTTACAACTGAGAAATACAGTAGTAATATCCATGTAGGGGCCTACTTTTGAAAAAAATAAGGAAGACACGAAATCTGCAAGGACTATATAGTGAAGAGTGCATGGTTAAATGATCAATTCAATAACAAAACATGACAAGCAATGCAAAAATCGTGATGCATTTAGCATATTAATATCTATAAACCATATATTTAACTCTGTATTTAGAAATTACTTCTAGACTGCAGTGAAATTATAATTTCATTTTCTCGTCAAATTACTGCATGGTGAGTTTGAGGAGAAATGTAAAGCACACGTATCTGTTCTAGGATTGATTTCTAATTCTAATACAGACAAGCTGGTTGGAAAAAACTCGGTTGTGCCTCGTATTTTCAATCAGCTTGAGTTTGTCTGTAATGAATTGTTTTACATATTACTCATAAACCACAAGTACACGACAAAAATTGGAAAAAGGCATCGTTTTCCTATTTTCATAGCTACGTTTTCTGGTGCACTATATACATACTGGTATAATACTGACACTATAAAGTCATGTGGTTCACAATGTAGTCCAGGCATTTTACACCTTTACCAAACGTTTCTATATAGCTTGAACGGGAAAATGCATCAGTGACGATTTTTCTTGAGTATTAACAAAATGCAGACCCTGGCAAACTGATTTCTGTCTATTGCCGGAATACATACATGCAACAAGAAATATTCATTTTTTGAGCTCGGAAATTACAACCTCGTGTATGTTACGATGCATACCGCCTTATAGTCTTCTAGCAAATTAAATTAAGAATAATGCTTTGGAAAATAAACCAGTTTTAACTAGCATACAGGATTCGATATTTATTCAACTAGCTGGTAGTTCCCGATGACTTATTGCCGCTGGTAAATTAAACCAGCTCTGACCCTGAGTAGTTTCAGGATATTAGTATTATAGTTCCCGCTAGGGTTGCGATCCCCTTACCAGTTACAGAGATTATAATATGCCCTGGGAGAAGATCATAATCTCTTTAGTTTGGTTTGTAATGCAAAAGAGGGGGTTGCCAGAGTAGTCGGTATTCCCTTTGTAGTGCCGGTATCCACAACTTTCGATGATGTATGTGTTGCATAATGGCTAGCTAATTATGGCAATAGCAAAACCAAAAATCATTTGAACGGTTCTATAGAATTACTGGCTTGGATGAAATAGTATGACCACGCATGCTCAAATGAAATCATGCCGTATACGATTTCTTTAGCGGTTCACTGCTGAGCCAAATTCGCACCTCGGTTAGGAAGAGCGCAGGCGCATCTCCTATTTAATAGTTGCATGTAGAATAGGCTACAAAAGACAAGTATGACAGTGCTACTGTTATTACGCACATATGACTGCGTCACGGGATATATAGTATTAACAGAAAACAGTTTAACAAAGCATATTAATGCTTCCGTATAATTCTGGTTTCAGGCAATTTAATTTGCGTGTCCTTTGATTAAGGTCAATGTTAAACTACAATGTTGTCTAATTGTCACATTCAGACCATAAATATACTGGTAAATATAGAAATTAGTTGAACTATACAACAAATATAGTATATACCATGCAGTTTGACAGAGTACTGCATGTACAGACTACAGTAATCAGTATACCATGGTGGCCTCCATTGCCAGCGATTAAACTATCCTCTGACGTCAACCATTATCATGATTTCGTCATAACATTGACATCATAACTAGCCATTTATCTCTATACTATGTATACACTGTACACGATGCCAGCTAAATTTCAGTGACGCACTAACGCCCGTCAGTTAATGACGCTTGTTTGCGAAGCATGCCTGTGGCTGTTATGTATAAGGCTAATTTTTTTCATTGGCGATCTTTTAAAAATATAAGTTTAGAAAAGCTATATAAATCTATTCAGTTTCTAGAAAGACCAAGTTCAAGCTAATAGCGAGGCAAATTATACAAACATTTGGAATGATAGTTCTGTGCTTGAAAATATCTTTTGAACGAAAAATCTGGAAATTAACAACCTCATCTAAAACATAGTACAAACCTTAGATACAATAGAGAATAAACCACTATCGGGATATAGGCTCTGATAACCACCAACAATAACACAAGGTCGACGCTTAGTGTAAAATTGAATCGGTTTCGTACAAAGCCTCGTTATAGTATTATTTTTCGAAGTCATTGGACCGAATTTCGCAAATCGTAAAAATATTTCATTACGAAATTCAAAATAAATCAATCGTTTAGACGTTTTAACCCACCATAATATAAGGTAACGGTGACTATAGTGGCCATATAACGGAACGTTTTCCTATGAGTTGGTAAACTGTGCCTTTTTCACCGAACATTGTATATGTAATATGTATACGTAAATACAAACCCATATTCGAGGTTATTCTATAATACATAACTATACGAGCACTACTGTATATAACAAAATTTTACTGTTTTTCAAAGGTGAAAGTCAACTACCTCCGTTGCGTTGCGATAACAGCATATTTTCTATCAATCAAAACAGTTGAAGAGTACGAGGTAAGAGGAATCTGAAAATTTAGCTATACACATGTAAAGAGTTTTTAAACATAAATTGAAATATTTTTGTTTGATCCGTCTCATTATTCTCTGAAGAGTATACATAGCAAGGTTATAGATCTTCATATAAGATAATTGTAATACTATATTATAGAACTACCACACTTACTATAAATTATTAATTTTCGCATTATATATAGAGGATATATTACACGGTGCGAAGATATGGATTTTATTTTCGAGTGCTGAAAACAATATGTCACAAACGGGCTTAGCGAGAAGTAAAATGTTGTTTTTGACACGAGAAAATAAAATCTATATCTTCAAACCACCCTGTAATTTCCTATTTATTGTAATGTAATTTTCCTGATCTTATGAGGTGTTATTCGAAGTAAAAAGATATTAACGGAGTTCATTAGTATCATAGAACATTTCCTTTCTTGTTTGAACCTGCCCCGGCTTATTGCTAAAGGATTGAATCCCTTTGCGACTTTCACGAACTTGAAACGTCGCCATTTGTATAAAACAGTAAAATTCGCGGGAAAATCTGCGAGTGAAGATATGAGAAATATCTTTTGTAGTAGTATCCCTGTGTATTTCCCCCTGTATCTCACGGTCTATATATAATAAAACGGATTCTGCCCATTTTCACGCCTTTTTAGGATATCCCGCTGATCTTTGAACTACTTCAAGCAAGCGAGTGTGGTTGTTGCAAAGATGACGTTCTTAAAATGGAAAAAATAATCTTACTAACTCTTCAATGGAAATTACACGTTGCAACACCAGTTACCTTCTTGCACCAGGTATATGCATTTAAATTCTACATTACTATTCACTATAGCAATAGTTTAAGAAATTATTTGCAGGCAGGTATAACCGATGAGAAGGCGAATTGTATATATAGTTAAAATTAAAATAATTATTGATTCAGTTCTTGCTGTATAACCAGAATAATCCAGACGTAGGTCAATATGATCTGACGACTCGGGCTATCGGTTTCGATAATCTCCACCTCAGATCGAGGTTAATAATTCTGGATATCCTGCTCAACCTTGTCCAATAATTGATAATTTAGCTTGCGTGCGGGCTCATCTTTGGTACAGTGCCATATTTATTATAGGGGCGAATATTCATTATTATACCTAACTTATTTCTTTTAAAAGCGATTTTCGATATTCACCCAAAAATTATCGTCCATAGCTTTGGTTCTTTGGTTGGTGACTTAGAAGCGCTACTGGCACTAAAATACAGTAATTAGCACAATTTGGGAAAATACGTACATACCTAGCTACATGAAATTGACTAAAAACTTAATCTTACTAGCTAACAATTCTAAAAGTGTAAAAAAATAAACATCCGGAATTAACTTAATATTCAAGGATAATAACTTATTTTCTATTTCAACTAACTATAGTGAATTATTATATTACTCGGGTTAGAACTATTTCCACTATTCAGTAAAATAAAACAGTAAGCTTAAATTTAAACCATATAGGTTAGCGCTAAGACCTCTAAACAACTTAAACCAGCTATAACACCGTTATCTATACCCTGGTAGAAATTATAGACAAGATCTGTAGGATACTGGTATGTAAGATCTTGTAGGATCCTCTAGGACTAGGATCTTGCAATTGTACAAGATCCTATAGGGTCCTATAGGATGCTATAAGATCCTGTTTAGGGTCCTGTTTGGTTTAGGATTTCGACATGCTCCTAAATCAAACATAATCTGAAAGAGGATCTTATAGGATCCTTAAGGACCCTGAATAGTATCTTGTACAGGATCCTACAAGATCCTACAAGATCTTACATACTAGGATCCTACAGGATCTTGTGGGATCCTACAGGATCCTGCCTAGGATTTGTACCAGGGTAATCTTGGAAATTCGCACTTAACTATATTCCTTGAAATGACCAGATAGATAGAAACATGAATCGTTTATCATTAACCTTTAATCGTTGAAACTTAAAATGCATCACTTGTAGTCAGTCTGCAAACTAATCTATAAATTTTAAGTCCTTAGTTTTAATTTTAAGTTTGTTTCTCAAATTCTAGTTGTATCAGTTATTTGTCACACATTTCGCTGATCTTAAAAATATTTCTGGTAATATATTGATGGAGGCTGAAGAAAAAATCCAGGAATGCTTATGCAAATGGGAGATGACGCAGTTTAAGGTAAGCAAAACTAGGCAACAAATAGGTGTATGTCTCACTGTTGCGTTTAATTCCCTTCCAATCGCTTCAAAATTTGGTCTAAAGCTTGAATCTATCGAACCGTTTTTGGAAAGGGGAGTGGGATTTAACGACGGTGTCCTATTTCCTACACAGAACAGTTCTATGTTACTTGCTTCTATGTGTACTATTACCAGTTTCTTCATTGGCCGCGGCGTGATTTCCAGCGCGGCGTGCGTGAAAAAGAACTGGAACGAGGTTCCGCTTCCGGCTTCAAAATTCCAGCCGGAGGTAGCGTTCCAGTTCTTATAGAGTTCAATGACTATTACAGAACGACACCAGGCTGGGAATAATTCTTAAAAATATCAAAGCCCAGTAAAAAGCTTTTAGAAGAGCCATACAATATTTAACTGTAAGCTTTATTAAAAAGCGTAAAAAACGATGAAAGCGTAAAAAATGAAAAAAAGCTTTTTAATAAACATTTGCACATAGTATTGTATAGCACTTCAAAAAGCTTTCTGATATTTTTGTCATAAATTGCGTAGGTAGTACTTCAGGGCCTAGATGCATTTCGACTATATATTGCTCTACGTTCCACAGTTAAAATTTGTTTTTATAAAGCTGTGGTATAATGGATCCTTAAAGTTATACCATAGTTCAACGTTAACCTAGGTTGCTGGTGTTTCACAGTTTTGAGTGTTTCGGCTATGTTCGTTTTTCTGCTCTATAGTAGTTTATGTTTGTATAAAAAAGGAACAAAAACAAAGGTGCTAGTCACGTGAGATTGGAAAAAGCAAACATTTAACGTATAGCAATGCCTACAATATGATGTATCCAATTTTTAGAGCTCAGTCCTGTCACTGGCAATCTTGGAACTGAAAATGCAAGAAACCCTAGATAAAAAGACAATATTGGAACTGCGACAAATAATAGCTAAGGTGGGTGAACTAATTGTTAAAAATAGGTCAACATGCATGCATGGGCGTGCTCGTATCTCTGCTCCCAGAGACAACTGTAGAAACTGCGAAACAACGAGCAATCTTTTCAAAACTATTGCGTAGAAGTTATCATCTTGGATTGAATAAACATTGACATTATCTTGCGCGTTACGACCTGTATTTAACAACAGCTGCAGTCTGGTGCTATCCTGGGTCACCAAGTTAATTAAAACTATATGTGTTTATTGCCGGCCCAGATTGCAAAGTTTCAGCCATGCGGGGGTAAGATCGCGAGAAAACCCCGCGCACTTCTCAGTTCTTAGTAGACAAACTTGCACGATCTACCACTGCAATAAAGGTTCGTCCAGGCCGTCTATCCCGTGCACTATTTTGGAGTCGGTATTCAATTCGAAAATCTTCTTTTGTTTTAATAAGTGTGATCTTGTATGTAAATTTAATAAATACTTAAACTTGATAACTCTATTGCATCTGTTTTCTTAATAATAAAAGTTTTTTTTTTAATTCAGGTTGACCACTCAGAGCTTGAGCGGTGCCAATACCTGATCGCAGCTCATCATGTCGTAAACGAAAATAATGTGAAAATACCTTTGGAAATAACAGAGACAACTTTATCAACATTGGTACAAAGAGATTTTAAATGCAAGACGACCAAAAATTGTTTCAAAAGTAAAGATGAGGTTACTTTAGTTTGCAAGTTTTGCTTTGTATGTGAATGTATTTGCCAGCCTAGTGACACAATTCAGTTACTAAAGGGATAAAACTTTAAGAAATAGAAATCTTAGGTACTGTAAATCTAAAAAGGTTAATTAGCCTTTCTCACGATGACGAATATGGCCGCCATTTTTGGGGTACTTTTTCAAAACATGTCAGCGTAAGACCACATAAAGGCAACTCTTTATATATTTTTAAGGTAAACTTAGTTTTAGATACCTTAGTTTATTCTGGAAAATTGCTTTTCATATTGGTATCATGGTTTATAGCCGTTTTGGAAAAGTCAAAAGTACCCCAAAAATGGCGTCGTGAGAAAGGCTAATTTATGTAAGGGCACCCACAATCACAGCACAAAGTATAGAAATCTTTAGCCTGCACGGGCCGGCTCTCTGTGGGTTTACTAGGGTGCGAGCGAGAAATAGAGAGCCTGCCACGCAGGCTAAGAAATATTTTGCATGAATGATCTTACAAAAGTATAAGGCAATTTGCTAGTTCCCTCGTTTCTCGTTTTCCTGGAGGTAGCTATTTCATGGAAGTCAACTAATTTTCTGATTTGACACTCGAAAACATAAACATGAAAGAGACCCCCTCCGCGCATCCTGTTCCCGGATATTGTCTTCGATACTGATTCCTCAATAATTGATAGCACCAACTGGATGTTTCCAAGTTATAATGCCATGACATGCATATGAAGCAATTCTTAAAAATCTCAATGAATAATAATGACATTGTATTCTTCCTGAAATAGTCTGAAGTTATAAAATACTTGTAATTTACATGTCAATGCAAAAAAGATGCGCATATCAACACATTTCCCTGAACACCCATATAAATAATTCGGTACTTTTTACAGCTGACAACAAAGCTATATATGGCTCACTTTCATTGTGAAATAAATTTTAATTAAGTAAATAATTAACTGTGGTTGCCCTTAAAAGTCCTTTTTGAAATATAGCATATTTTCAACTCAGCAGTTTTATGCAGCTACAGTAACGAATTAAAATAAATCCAGAGTAAAAATACTATACCTAAATAAAATAATTACCAGTTTTTGAAGGTTCTTCTTGCCTAGTAAATCTCCACTGGCGGGAGTAATACATAGAATGTAGTACTTGACAAGATGTGCGTGCGGCTAAAACATTTCAAGCACAATGCTAACAGCGATTTTGACAACGATGCATTTGTTATACACTGTGCTCATTTGTTTCATTGGCTATTGAAGCATGGACGCATAAATGAACCATGACTAAAATTGAACGTCAGAAACAACATTAATGACATCACATATTCTTTTTTGACACCAATCATCATCAGTGTGGTCGGGTAATTAAGAACACTGTCACTATTAAAGTCAGACTCTGCACCATATCCACAGATGGTACCAGGTGATATCTAATTTTGACCAGCGCGTCAGTCTGTGGCTAAATCTTTTGGCTAATAATTGGTTTGTGCTAAGTGTACTGTGCACTTTCCTCCTCCGAAGTTTCCTGGAGGAATATTTACCAAATTGTGAACCATTCTTTCCAGGTTTCCTCTCATAAATGCATATAAATTCCGAATTATACACCATGAGATGTGTTAATCATAATGATTCCTGTGAGGTGCCCCGGTGAGAGGAAAGTGTATTAGGTTTTATGTTTGTTTTTTCTGTAAATATGCCGTTACAAACTTCAGTTGATTTTCATTAATCATGTGTTATCACTATACTGTATATAGCGTAGCTGTAGAATTTTGTAGAGAACTGTGGGGTTCTAGGGTAATAGACATAGTTAACTTGTAAATATTCCTTTTTGTTATTATAGTTTAAATGTATATATCTGTTAATAAAAGCTTGTACATTGATGTAGTACTTAAAAAAAATAAACCTTTACAAGTTTCCGTTAATTTCTTAATGGACTTTGGTCATTCTTCAAGTATATATTGTCATGGCTGTTCACAAGGATACATGTTAATTATCTCATTGGGTTTTGTCACTTTGGCATTGATCCAGCATGTCCACCAATACCCATTTGCTTGTCAGCTGGTGGGCCAATTTCCATGAAAACGGACATGACTCGATGGTTGACATTTACCAGTTTATTGACGCATTCATTAACACATGCATGCTAAAAATGAATATTGAAGTTAACCTGAGCAATTGTACGAAATCATATCATCAAACAGGTGACCCACGAAGTCAATTTGCAAAAAACAGCTTTAAATATTGTTACTCGATTATTTTCGTTAAGCGAGAGAAGATAATTTTAATATCCGTAATTCGTGATCTGCCTGCAAGTTTTTACTGTATAGTTCCCGAGACCACCCTGTACGACCATCTTAAATCTTGAAAGCCATCATTGTTGTAGCTACATGTGACCACTAAAAACCTGGTTTCCATCAATATCACCTATTTCTGCTTATAAGATATTAGCCTGGTCAAATTAACCTTCTCGATATGTCACTACAGGAACCGGTGGTGATTTTTGTTTCTACTTAAAGTGCCCATAACCCCAAAATTCAAAAAATATACGTTAAAACCAAGACGTTGTCATGGACATTGGTGAAAGAATTTTTGAGATCGGACAAATAGTTTCCAAGTTATATCCAGTTGAATTTATAATATCATGGCTCACGACCGCGGGCGTGTGACGTCACGCAAGTTATCAAATTACAAAATGAAACGTGTAATTTTCCTTAACTCTTTAAAGTCAGATAAGGAGCTTTGCGGTCACCGATGACCGCAAAACTTTATCGTTTGATATCTTGGACAC
>JAOTOK010107841.1:0-14294 GCA_025770025.1 Virgularia gustaviana | reverse complement strand
ATCAAAATTATCCCCGTGAGATGCCCTATCTATCCCGCTATAAACAATTTGTACATAGTTAACATGCAGATCCTAGCAAAGCCCCAAAGTGAGGGTTCTTTTGGCAAAATTAAATTACTCACCAGTCTCCCGAAAATTGCCCTACTGCGCCGAAAAAACGCTATCGCGCGAACGTTCCGATTTTGGCGTCACTCGTGCCCGGCGTGATAGTCATGGAACAAGGCTCATAACCAGGCAACACCGCGGTCGAACGCATAGCGCAGGCGCGGAGTGACATTTGATTTTCGGAAAATCTTATTAAAGATATTTTTAAGGTATTTTTAAAGATTTTCCTTGGAGCTAATGTTCTCAAATTTACACAGCAAATAGAGTTTATCAAGTGCTTCAATTTGATATATAGTTCAATGTTAACTATTTTGACTTAAACCTCTGAAAAACTAAAATAAAGTGTACTACGTAGACTTAACTGGTCATCAGGCACAGAAAGTAAACGTCAAACAAAACAGAATATTGTTGCAAACAACGCCATAAAATCGGAAGAGTCTAGAAAAGCCCTGAATAACGTCTGAAAGGCTGAGGTAAAAATTTCTTTGTATCTTCCTACGAGTTATTACCCTTGCCTTTTGCCTTACTTTTGCCTCAGCCATCTTGGATAATTTCAAATCCACCACTCAATTGTACCAGTGAAATATTATAATAAAGTAGATTAATTTGAAACATTTGTACACAATACTTTCCTCCAGTGACGTAGGAACAGGGCGGGGGGCACAGGGGCCACGTGCTCCCGCCCAAGTTTTCAAAACTCGTGAAGAGAGCCCTTTTTGTAGAATGTGCATGGCTGCCCTTTTTGTAATAGTTACCTTGGTGAGTTGAGTTTAAAAACTGAAAAATACTTTCAATTTAATATTGTATATATGTTTTTCTAGCATGTAAATTTTTAACAAATACGTCCGCAAGCCGTTTTCATTGTTACGTACGGTTTTATGAAGATCCAGTGAAAAGTCTAACCATGCATACCTTACATTTTGTAATTTTGTGTAACAATATTATGTAACTTATTCACGTTCACCTCCCCTTTATTATTATTATGATCAGCTTTATTAGGATCACATAAAGTACAAAAATATTCTAGGACAAAACACGGACATGATAGAGAATAATGACCCTAAAAGGCCAGGTATAAACGGGACTATTACAAGAACCATGCAAGATACCTGCCTGACACTAATCACTAAAAGGTTACACTACATAGATACAATTATAACAGAGCACGCTAAATATTCTTCATCGGTGACACGAGCAATCACGAACAACGGACCACGAACAGGGACTATCAACGTCGTACTTATCCACTAATAACGAGTACTTTTTTCTAAGTAGAATTTTAAAAGAGTTAGGATTAGGAACCAGGTCAAAGTTAGTGTCACTTTAGGTGTGACACTTTACGCATATGATGGTAAATCAATCTTTATTTGTCCCGAATAAATGCGCTCATCTTTTCTGCTTATATTGTTTTAACTTCGTAATATACCGAAGACTGTCAAGAAATACTTATGTGTCATAACGGCATCAGAAAGGGCACACCACCACAAGGACTGACAAATCACACAATGCATGTAAATTGATTTTCAATTGTATAGGATTTCACTTTCGCAACAAGTTTGAAAACCACCTTATATGCATCACCCCCCGTTTTTATCGATGCCGCCAGGACACATGAAGTATTTTCTGACAGTACCTGATGTATTGCGAAGTTAAAACAATATGCGCAGAACAGGTGCGCAGAAGATGGCATTGCTGCTTTAATGCCCCAACCCCATATCTCTAATATGCCTACCAAATGACAGGATGTCAGTGTCTTGCCGGCAGAAGTGTTGGGGAAACAGGACGCTCGGCCTACCCTCTAAAGTTGCACTGTAAACAACCCTGTTTTGTAACTGCAACGCTGCAAGAACATATTGCAAGGGAAGTTGCACTGCAACAGGGCACTAAATTAATTTAAAAGTCTAAAACTCCCAATAAAACTCCATGGGTTTCATTCACGTGGACAATCGTCGTGATAGTGACGTCATATGGGTAGTCATTATATATCGCAGGCTCGGGTGTTGCGTCACACCAGAATGACGTAACTAATGAAGAAGCTGTGTATAATACACAACAACTGTCCTGAATAAATGGCTGCACGATCAACATTGACAGCCACTGCAAGAGTTATCAGTAAACCGAGACGTTTTATTCCACGAAGAGCAGCCCTAACTCTGGTAAATATAACCTCATGTTGTTTACTACGTTTCGATGTAATGTAAATGAAGTATGGGGAACTGGAATTAGGAAATTATAATAAAAATAGATGATGAATCACGGTGAAAATTTATGACATTAACACCAACATGAACATCATGTATGTGCATCTCCTACTCGGTAATAATATAATGGACATGATACAAACCATAGCAACATTGAACATGTATTACACACAGCACGATTAAATACATCCTGTGCAATGATAACAAGCCAGTGGACTGATTGAAACCTGTTTAGGTTACTGCCATTTTCGGCTAAATTCTTTAGGGTGTTTTTATGCAACTTAAATACCCCTTTCGTTCACGCTGTCATGATTCAGGCACTTTATATATATTACTCTGTCTAACGCCAGACGATTTTACTCGTCAAGGTGGAGCTCCCAAAAGCTATGAACGAAGGGGTTAAAAACTATGTCCTTTAACCCTTTCGTTAAATGCTGTCATGATTCAGGGACTTTATATATTTTACTCTGTCTAACGCCAGACTATTTTACTCTGTCTAACGCCAGACGATTTTACTCGTCAAGGTGGAGCCCCCAAAAGGCTATGAACAAAGGGGTTAAAAACTATGTCCTTTAACCCTTTCATTCATACTGTCATGGTTCAGGGACTTTATATATTTTACTCTGTCTAATGCCAGACGATTTTACTTGTCAAGGTGGAGCTCCCAAAAGGCTATGAACGAAGGGGTTAAAAACTATGTCCTTTAACCCTTTCGTTCATACTGTCATGATTCAGGGACTTTCTATATTTTACCCTCATTCTAACACCAGACGATTTTACTCGTCAAGGTGGAGCTCCCAAAAGGCTATGAACAAACGGGTTAAAAACTATGTCCTTTAACCCTTTCGTTCATGCTGTCATGATTCAGGGACTTTATAGATTTTACTCTGTCTAACACCAGACGATTTTACTCGTCAAGGTGGAGCTCCCAAAAGGCTATGAACAAACGGGTTAAAAACTATGTCCTTTAACCCTTTCGTTCATGCTGTCATGATTCAGGGACTTTATAGATTTTACTCTGTCTAACGCCAGACGATTTTACTCTGTCTAACGCCAGACGATTTTACTCGTCAAGGTGGAGCTCCCGAAAGGCTGTGAACGAAGGGGATATTAAATACTGTATTATTATTATACACAATTTTAAAGACTAACCAAGAGCAGTTCCGAAAATGCAACTGTAAGCCATCTTGTTGGACTCAAACTAGCAGTCTTACCATTTAATTAGCAGAGGCCCTGCAACTCAGTTGGCAGAGCAGTGCACCAGCATCACAGGGCTGTGTGTTCGAGTCCAGCGGCAGGGCTTACAGTTGGATTTCTCGCAACTGCTCCCAGTTGGTCTTTAAAATTATGTATAAAAGTTCCTTCATTTACCACCATAAGAAAAATTCTATACTAGTTACATGAAGGACATGCCCAACATGGAATATATGTGTACACCCATTCTACCTTCATTCCACCACATAATAGTATAGCATACTCATGCTCAGCAACTGCTCTGTAGTTCAGTTTGCAGAGTACTGCACCAGAATCGCATGGCTGTTGGTTTAAGTCTAGCCGGAGTGCTTACAGTTCCATTTTTCGTAACAGCTTTTGGTTGGTTCCACTATGTACATAGTTACATGAAGGATGTGCCCAACATTAAACAAAAATAGACTTGGCTTTTCATCACATTCAACTTTTTACTTTTTCAATACTGGCTTAGACTGCCTTTAGTTATGCAGTGCTCTGCAACTGCAGCTTTTCTTCCGTTAAAGATATGAATGAAAACTAGCAGCTAGAACCTAAAATTTAGTTCCACTCTTAGGTGAGCTCGGGTCCTACCCAATTATGGTCCCTCAAATCCAATGCCTTTGTTTGGGTTCCAAGGCTGTGAGTTGCATGACTGACAGATGCACAGTTTAGGACATAAGTACTGTGCACTAGCCAGTAAAAATATTGTGGTATCATTTGCCTGATGTTGACTTAATTGTATAATACCTGAGTTAAAATAATGAAAGATCATTATTAAAAAAATGTTCGGATCATGAGTTTTCGAGATGACATTTTTCTTATTCAGAACATATTATTTTATCCTTAACTCATATCGTAAAATCCTACATTTTACCAAGAGAAGAATTCCATACACTCAAATAATATCTGAAAAGTTGGATGTTTTGTACTAAGTATACTGTACTTGTCATGGCGGTACATAAAAATTATGCAATCATCCTTCTCTAGAGTCCAGCAGCTGTGAAAAAAATCAAACTTTTACTAAATGAAAAGCCTGATGTGGTATGGTATAATTAATTTCCATCTGTTCCATTTTACTTTGTTTTGTTTTTATTTTATAAGTAATGTGCTTGATTAGTAAGCATGTTTTGGGGCTACATATTCTTTGAGGGTTAATGTACAGTACTACTTTTACCATCAGTAGAGCACACAGTTGTTGGTGATAGTTAATAAACTCTTCAGTGTAAATATAAGACTAGCAATGATTGACAAGTTGTTTATATTATGTAAATTGACTAAGTACATTGCCATATTATTTTTGGATAGTAATGTACAGTATTGTTTATTAGGTTTTTGGACTGCTACTTCCCTTATATAAATTTTCTGTAACTGTAACCGTTTGTTTATTTTGAAGTTGAAATAAACATCACAGACTATGCATTCAGTAATCTAAATATCTTGTTTTCTTATAAGGCCTTTTGCTACTAAGCTGGGTTGACATGGTTCTGAACAACAGGCCTTGTTACGATTTTATTTTGTTTTGTTTTTATTTTGTTTTAAACCTACAGTATTTTATTCAAAGATAATTTAAGATGTATGGTAATATCATGTGATAAAATATCAAATTTCAGATTGGATTAAAAGTTGGTGTGCGTCAGAGAGGATGTAATGGATTGTCCTACACATTAGATTATGTAAACGAAAAAGCAAAGTTTGATGAGGAAGTTGAACAAGATGGTAATGAAATAATCACTGCAATAGACCTTTTTTAAAAATGATGCCAATGCGGAAAACGTCATGTTACATGCAATTTGATTGACTCACGTTTTTGACGAGCCAATCGCATCGCGTCTAACATGCAATGCAATACAATGTTAGTACCCAGAATATCCCTAGAAATTATCAGATGCCTAATTATCAGATGCCTGGGCTGAGTTGTTCAAAAGCGGGTTACCGCTAACCCAGGGTTAAAAGTTAACCCACTGTTTTATTTCACTGCGTTAGGATCGATGATTTCATTTAAAATTCATTTCGAAAACACTACAAGTAAGTCACAACAGTTCTGTTAAGAAGCCACAAAGTTTCAACCAGCACGCACCCAGAATTTGGATTCTCAATTTTTCGCTAACCTAGGGTTAAGCTAACCGAGCTTTGAACAACCGGCCCCTGAAATATTTGTTATTGATACATAATATGTAATATTCATGAACATGTTGCTATTCTCCTGTCTCAGTTTAACTCACCATGATGTATTTTCCAGGTGTGAAATTGTTTATTGATGCTAAAGCCCAACTGACTCTGTTAGGAACCGAAATGGACTTCATAGAGGACAAACTTACAAGTGAATTTGTTTTTAACAATCCCAACATCAAAGGCACATGTGGTTGTGGGGAGAGCTTTTCAATATAACATCAACATGGGGTGATATACAGTCATGTACTATATTTATATGTGGCTCAAAATGAAATTATTCATCATTGCCAAGCTTGGACAAATAATATAATTGGTTGCACAAGATATTGTATCATGTACACAGTTCCAAACTGAGTAATTCACATATAAATGTACATGACTTTGTGAATATTCCAGTTTGACCAAATGACAGATAAGTTTGTTACTGTGTTCGTATGTCTGAGCATTAGATTTAGCTTATTAATTTAAATCTAAAAGGTATTATATTATGCCTTTTATTTCTACTGAATACCGATCAGAAGAAAAATGAATCATGTGACTGTCTAACGTCAGCAGCCAGTATTTGCAGTATAGTATACTGTATCAACAGGTGGGAATTTAAGTTTTAATTTGTTTTGAGATGGAATAGACATTTCCCGAATTTGCTTGAATGCACACGAGACAATAGCATGAAATCAAGGCGGGCAATGAAACTCACCATAATATAATAGATATCAATTGCCCGCCTCGATTTCATATTAACTGTGATTTCATGTTATTGTCTCGTTTGCATCCAAGCAAATTTGGGAAATGTCTATTTAGGTGTAGGCAACCTTGACAGTTAATTCAAGATTGGGTTTCAGTTGGGATTTGCCCAATATGACACCTGGGGCCGGTTGTTCAAAGGTCGATTAACTTAACCCAGGATTAACGCTAATCCAGGGTTAAAATTCGCTAATCAAGGGTTAGCTAATCCTGGGTTAGCGTTAATCGACCTTTGAACAACCGGCCCCTGGATGCAACATATCTCAAGTTGAACCCCAAATTGTGAGCAAATGACCAGCCCTGGGGTTTAGGTCAAACCAGTGGACCATAAATTGAAACTCAAATGTGAAATTGCATGCTATCCCACAAATCGAGAGTAAAATGCCAACTTGAGAATCCTAACTTCAATTCCACCAGAAATCCCAGGGACAACTAAATGAAGGGATAGGAGTAGGACAACCCACTCTCCTTCACAGAGACTTCATTGGGTTATTTATGTACATTGTACTTTATCTATCCTATAATTTCCCTACATGTCCCACACAATGTTCCTCCGATGAACAACCATGGAACAACGGACCATGGAACAACCATAACAACCAACCTCATATCCAGGCTCTTATCTGCCCAAAGAAGAGAAAGCTTTTCCGGAGCTAAGAGTGGGTTCGAATGTCGGTTCGAATGAAATTGGACAGACCCGACAAAGAGTCACATACCCAGAATGCTTCGCGCGCGCGTCCTGTGTCAAAATGGCGACTCGTGGAGTAGTTGGAAATAACATCACACAAAACCAGCAAGATCCTAGAAGAGCTAATCGCATATATCGTTATACTCCATCGACAAACAGACCAAATCAAGATCCCTTACCTGACTATATAAGTTTGCTGGGAATGATCTTCAGTATGCTTGGCTTGATGATGAGGGTAAGTATAATGACTGACCCCGTCACTACTAGTCAGTCACTAATAAATAATAATACTATATTAGTACTATACATGGTGAAACGAAAATTTTTATTATTTCTAAAGAACAGTGGAAAATAGTAACTTATTTTAGTATATAATAAACTAAGTATTACTGTTTTTTGTGTGTGATTACTTATTATTAATTTATTTAATAGTCATAGACTTGTATTTTGTATTGTTTACTGCTGTCAGTAATGAATTATAATAGACGCGGTTCACGCTTACTCACTGTGAACAGCAAACAAATGAATATTCATATTCATATTGGCACAAAAACGTGGAAAAAAACTTGGACATGGCATGAAATTTAACCAAAGGCTTTTATCACTGTCACATAATTTACTTTAGTAGAAATACAACAGGTGATTATCGCAAACGCCGTGTGCTGATTGGCTTACCTACCTCAGATTTTTGTGCGATAATCACCTCTTTCGTAAAGGCCGCCCGCTTTGTTGACGTGAGTATTATGCATCGTTGTTGATGTTTTTTTTACTTTTTCCGACTAATCACCTGTTGTATTTCTACTAAAACAATTAATCGCCTCAGGCTCGGTGAATATTGGTGAATGAGATTCACCTCTCCTTCGGCGATTATTTATTAAATAATTATAATTTCCTTAATTTATAATTGTTACCAAAGCAAATTGTTCTGTTTGGAAAATTTTCTTAGCTTTGCTTATTACCCCGTTAGGCCTAAATAAGTGAGTGCAAATGTGATATCACATGTGCTGATGGCACAGACTGTTCATAGTTGTATGGAACAAATTTAAGGCTTTCATGAGAGGTGCAGGTGGGGGTCGGAAACATTTCTGCTTTTGCTCCTTTTGCCTCTTCTACATTGCACATGCAATTGCATGCAAACCCGAAAAGCACCTGGGGTCCCTTTTGGGCCATTATAATACGGGCCAATTTAACTACGGACTGTACTTTCAGGTGTTATGACTGTTGGCATTGTTACTGTGAGTGCATATACATTACATACTCTATTACTTGTACCTACTTTTGAATGTGAGTACAAGTTATTAGCATAGTATGTACTAGGTAAATGTTTTATCATTTTGGCATTTTAGGGAGTAGGTACCAGATTTTAAAATAGATAATGGCATGTTGTTATTATTATGTACATCTCATATAATGCAAAATATTTTAATTTATAACCCTGCAATATTAGTCATACTGAATAATGAATATCAATTTGTAAGTAGTAAGACTTTATTTCAAGTACCAAGCAAGTTGAGTAAATATTTTACTACTTGATATGCTTACAAATGGCTTGGTACAATACAACTCCTTAATACTTGTTTGCAGAACTGCTTTTATTAATGGTATTGCTCATATCAATACTTGGTAACACTGAAGTGTTAGCACAACTTACCAATGACAACTTACCACCATTAGAAGACAGAATAAGAGATCTTATGAAGCATGGTTGCTGCCGGTGTTCTTGTCAATTAATTTAAATTAATATTTTTCTTGCTGCACTTCTAATGTTTACTGGTTAAAATTTTGCTAAATGTTGTTCCAGATGAAATGGGCTGCATGGGCTGCTGTTTACTGTTCATTTATTAGTTTTGCAAATTCAAAGGCATCCGAAGATACAAAACAAATGTTCAGCAGTTTTCTGTAAGTATAAAAATATATTAATGCCTTCTACTTTTAAAATGAAACAAACAACACATCACCGTCTTACTTTGCTTTCACTGCATAATAATTGACAGTTTGAAACATTGGTTGTTTTAACAAATATACAAATCAATCATGAGTACATTTTGAGAGCTCCTACTGTAAGGCTGAGGTTTTTTCTTTCATAAAATATTGTCGACAAGTATAGTTAGTGTTTGTGAAATATTGGAATACTCTGCCCACCACCAATTGTCAAGGAAATACTGTTAACAGTTTTTTGAATGTTTCTATGTGAGAGCACACTTATTGTGGGAGGGTACATGTTCTCAGATCACCCTCTCTGATAAGTACTGCATTGCATAAAATATCATCAGTTTTGTTTGTATACTTTTGGTCTGTTATTGATTTGTCAATATGAATCCCCTGGGCCTTGTAGTGAAAAGTTTCACCTGTCCAGTAGGTGAATAGAAAAATATGAGACATTATATGAACTTTAGCTGGTCTTTCTGGGAAAAGGTTAAAATCTGATTACCATTGAGGATGTAGTACCCTGGTCCCATAAGTTCTAAGATGCTGCATCTTTTTTATCAGGCACTACCTGTGCACTATAGTGTCGTATTACTGCACTGTGCTGTACTGAATGTACCATACTATACTGAATGTTAGTGTGTAGGTACTGTTTGTACTACACTGTACTAATAAAACTGCATTGCATTACACTGTGCACTGCATTACACTGCACTTTACTGCACTGCAATTTAGTACAAATTACCAATTGAAAACATTTTTTTATGCATTGCACATTAAGTATAAGTCACATAGTAACCTTATTGTACTCCCACTCCTTTGTATACAGCCTTGTTCTCAGTCTTTAATTTCTCCCGTGTTGCTCAGTAGCATCAGCAGAGAGAGAAGGTTGACTAATAAATATATAGTGTTTTGTAAGTTTAATGGCCATGACATACATGTACTGTAGTACTGTACATCTGAAAATTTCCAAATTGCCTTCAACAATAAAGCGGGGGGCTGGGCCATGTTTGAAAGTCAAGTAGGTGCTATCTACTGGCTGGTATAATACTATGTACCTATCAGAAGATGCATAATTTTATCACTGATGCATTTTCATTTTCCCTATTTTTTAGCCTTTCTGTTTCAGCTGTTGTAATGTCATACTTACAAAATCCCCAACCAATGACAACTCCCTGGTGATGTTGGTTCATTCGTTTGAAGTTTGTTTTTGCACCATCCATCCATTCTTGGTTAATATAAATCATTGCTGACATTCCAAAATTGAGAATCAAACATAGTTAGACTAGTCTCTCATAACAAGGTTTGGAAGCTCAATTAAAATATATTATAATGTCACTATTGGGGGAGCATCAGACAAGTTGATTGGCTAATAAGAATGCATTCTGTTCAATAATAAAAAACTTTTGGAGGGCATATTCTATATTGGTGGCCCACATGGTAACTACAAGGTCCACAAATAAACAATATGACCTGACAAAATATTATTATCATTATCATCAATATACAAGGACAAATAGATCAGAATGTTATAAATATTAAACATAAAAACAACAAAATAACTGAAATTTATTCTCAAACAATTCAATTTTCTGGAAACTCCATCATGAATGACCTTTTTTATTTTTTGAGTCGCGGGCTTCCTGATACCTGATTGGTCAAAGGAAATAGCGTTGTACCATTGACCAATAGTCAGTAGGGCTGGAAATGTATTTACGGTCCGCTTGTTTCGGCATCGGCCCGCGGTTGTGAGTGTTTTTAAGAGGGCAGTTTACTGTTTGGTTTTGTGATAATATTGGTATTATTTCCAAGCAAGTTTGACATCGTTTCTCATCGCCTACACTATGCAGGTTGAACTTACAACAAAAATCTAGAGCACATATTGTCGGTTAGTCGGTATTTTTCTGTCATAAGAGTCATATGAAGAGGAACAACCTGTACTTTCATAACCCTACACCAACCTAGATAATAAGTCCCTTTGAATTGGGCATAGAACTAAATCAATCTTCCTAATTTGTCTGTAATAATAAGTGAGATAAGATGGACTAAGCCTAAAACTACAGAAATATTAATTACACATTAATATGCACTCGGAGGTCTAGAGTAAATGATGATGACTAGATTTGAACTGATGCGAATAAAATAAATATGAAATCAATAAAGTAAATCTACAGTTATTTAACAGTACTTAGCTAGAACGAAATGCAGTACAAATGTTAAAAATAACTGAATAATGAACAAGAACATTTATACCATACAGTGGTAATAGGCATTGTGATCTGCACATTGTCTTAATTGTATAGTTATGTTCTACACAGAACAGTAAAAAAATTAAGATTGACATTTAGCCGTGGTTTTGTACTTGTCAACGCAGAACTTCTGGTTTTCTGGGTCTGTAATGTAATTGTTAAAAATGAGTCTGTTGAGATACCTTATGCAAATAAATGTTTTAGTAAAAACTTATAAATTTAAAATATTTCTTATTTGAAAAATTAAATGTGGCTTTCGGTGTGTACTTTTCCGTGTATATTGTCTGGCTGTGTGCGTTGCGAGATCAGATTGACAGACAAGATGGAGACGATTTTGGAGGAATTGCGACCGTTGGAAAGTCTTTGGAACATTGAAAACAAAACGAATACAAACAGAAATCGGTTTGAAAAAATTAATATGAGTAGCTTGAACATTTAGCTACTAAATAAGGATAACCCAGCAATTGAACTGCATGACATTTCTTCAATTTGCTCGTACACGCTCAAATGAAAGTTATTTAGCTCCATAAAAATTACACGTGAAGATCGGCGAGACATACACGGCAAATAAAAGTAATAGTCACTTAACAATTGCCCGTGTTGACGAGTCGTTATGAGCAGAATCGATATACAAAGCGACAACTGTAACCCTCCCCCACTCATTTAACTATGTTAAATACAAAATACCACTACACTGAGATTCCGATTTATTATTTTGGAGACAAATCTAGCATTTCAGTACCGGTCATTATTTATACCACAGGTTGGGACCGAAGCGAAAATGGTTAGGTAACTAAAATTCTTTAGGCACAAACGGTTGGCTCCAATTTTTTTGGGCAACTCAAAGGGTTGGGTAAGAAAATATTGGTTGCAAACAAACCGTTGATGCAGTTTCTCTTGTTGCCGGGAATTATGCTTTGTCGGATTTACAATGACCAATACTCGTACAAGAAATAAATGATGAGTTTCGTCAATATTGCAGTATTGCCGTTAAAGTTAAATTCATTATAAACATTTTTCCTTGGGTTGGGTAAAAAAATAACTACTAAGAGATGGTTGGATATTTTTTGTGCCTAAGTTGGGTGGGAAAAAAGAAATTGGGGAGCAAAAATAGTTACTCTTCGGCCCCAACCCCTGGTATAAATAATGACCGGTCCCTTAGTAAAACGTCCTTTTTTATATTATTTATACTCTACATTCATTTGGACTTCTCCACGTATAGTCTAGAAACTAAAGGTCACTAGCCTACTTTCTGCAAATACAATGTTTTTCGAAGCTTTACTACTGTCTACTAAAGATAAATCTGGCGAGTGGGTGTACACGCATGTGTCTGTTTAAGAGTACTTAAAGGAGTTTGAGGGGGTATACTTAAAATATTGATTGGTAAACTATAATTACAGTTAATATTATTTAAGTATTTATGGTCTGTTATATATTGAGGAGTTATTTTTAACATCGTAAGCAGAGTTGCTAGAAACAATTTTAAGAACGTACAAATACTTTTTTTATAAACGATGTAAACATTGACTCTTCAACGCAGTCTCTTCTAACAAGAGGCAAGAATATTAGTACGAAACCGTTTTCCAAACGTTGGGTCGGCTAGACTTTCAAAGGCATCTTCGTGACACATCCTTGTAAAATTGGTTAGAGCGTTTACATCCAACATCTAGTTGATCTCGGATTTTCGTCGAGAAACAGTAGAACTGAAACAGTAAGTAGGACTTTGATCTCTGCTGTTGCTTCACGATGATTTTCATGATAAAATCGCTTGGGATTTGTGGCTGTAACTGTTAGTTTGTTATCGTGTATTGTATATATCATTGTGGAAAAGATTCATTTTGGAATCTGAGAAAACAAGAGAAGTCAGTTATTGAAAGTGTGATTTCCCATTTATTACAAATTCATCAGATTCCGTGGATAAATTTAATTTTTGTAATAAACTTGAAATACTCACTTTCAATATTGCTCAACTTTTCCAAAATAGATCTTTTATTCGGAATATAATTCAACTCTGCCTCCAAAGCGATTCCCAAGACGTCAAAAGTTAAAAAGTGCTCTAGCGTTATAGAATAGTTATGAAAGTTATATGGTAAAAATAACTTGTTCAGTACCTACGTTGGTTTAGGTGCATGTATCCACACCTTCACATGTTTCTCAATTGTTTATTGTATAACAGCATACCTTCAGGTAGGGTTATTGAATATTAGCTTTTGTATTATGTTGTATGTTAGTTCTGCATGTAAATAGCAAATCATTATGTTACATGTACGTCAATATCTGATGAAATGCTTATAATTCTGTTTTGTTTTCAAGTACACTTCCAAGGGCAACAATGCCGCAACACATTAAAACATATTTCGTTCGTGTTATGCTGTAGTTGTCATCGAACCCTCGTCAGCTCAATATGGACGACTTGTCAGGGACAGTTTTCCTTCTCGTGATTTTAACCTGGTGCTGCCATTCAGCAACGGTGGACGCAGGTAAGATTCAAATTTTAAAATAATATGCAAAAACAGAGCATAGTTACTTTTCTGCCTAACAAAGCTGACCTCCGAGTAATTAACTACAATTTAAATTCAGATTGAGTATTGCCCCACTACAATTTTTAATTATAACTGTTCGTTCAACAAACGGTAGCTTTGGCTAGTTGTACAACTGTGCCCAAATGTAATTAAATGTCGAATATGTTAAACCATGAGATTGGAACTGCATAGCCAGGAATTGAAACAGTCCTATTAACGAATAAGAGACAGTCCTATAAACGGTAATGGGAGAGCTTTTCGGTACTAAACGAAATATTGCTTTGATTCGTTTTAAATCGCTTCGAATTATTATCGGCTAATTTTGTTCAATTAGTTGCACTTTTTTGTAAAATTGATTGATTGGTTGGTTGGTTGGTTGGTTGATTGATTGATTGATTGATTGATTGATTGATTGATTGATTGATTGATTGATTGATTGATTGATTGATTGATTGAT
>JAOTOK010107730.1:0-14299 GCA_025770025.1 Virgularia gustaviana | reverse complement strand
TAGCATCAAGTTTCACGTGTTTACGTCATCGTTTTCAAATTGCTGCGGTTTCACCCGATCCCACGTAGCCGGATGTGCTGCGTTTTCAAAAGTCTCCACTCTGGAGAGCGTTTTCGAATTGATGCGGTTACGGTGTGCGTTTTCTCCGGATACGTGTGATCGCAAAGCGTAAACGCATAAAAAGGTCTCCGGATACAAACGAAAACGTATACGTGTAACCGGGGCCTACACGGCGCTTTTTGGTGTTGATGAGTTTAAAACAAAAGATAATTAAGACAAGTATCCTGTTTCTTTTTGTTTTAAATAAGCAAACAGTAAACAGGAAACTGTCCTTCTTATCTATTGTTTTAAATGCATCAACACCAAAAAGTGATCCTGTTGTTATGCCATCAATATCACAACTGTATAACATAAACTAAAATTATATCGAGTGACGACTTTCCTCCAAACACTAAACGCAATTGACGCCTTGGGTCATGGTCCAAACTACAATTATATCGACTATAATCTATAGTGCATCACGCCGTCCCCTTATATACTGTAGTTCCGATTTTTCGTTAGCTATAATAATATAATATTCAGGCCTTTTATAATACATATAGTTATCCAGATACATTGTCTAGTTAACCACGAGAAAAATGAGAAGGCCAATTAACACAGATATATTGGATATCAGAATATTGAAGTGTAAACATTGTTAACGAGATTTTGAATAAGCCCAAAACAAGCGGCTGTTCTCGCGTTGTGCATAATTCGCGCATTAAGATAGTGTGAAAAGAAAGTTACATGATATGTCACAACCCACAAGGATGCACGTACGCGGCTTCTTTACGAAGGGGAATTTTAAAAGAGCACATCATCCGTCCTATTGTTGTCACAACTCAAGAAGAACCCAAAAACGAGTCCCAATCATAGATTCATGTCATGAGTACAGCTGTACAGGATCTATACATCATGTATGTCTGCATGTTTCTGGTTGATAACACGATTGAACAAAAGCTTGGGACTTACTTATCTACGAATTGATATGGGATTATTCATAAAAAACAAGATATGTATTACGATGAGCATAGTTTAAAAGGTGCGAATATCTTAAGAACGTAGCTTATGTGCTTCGTACGCAGCGCTAAGTAACAAAAAATAATAAAATTAATGTATCAATGTTTTCAATAATGCCTTATTAAAATGCTCAACAAAGAACAACTAGCCTGGGCTATATAGCCTGCTTGCAGACAACCTCGTTCCCAGGCTCTTTGCAGGGTTTTTTGTGTGTTATATTAGTCGTAGCAAAGTTATCTCAGTATTTTTTCGCCTATTTAAGAAGGAAGGCCAACGGGTTGGTTGGTGCACGGTTTTTGTTTATTTAAGTTTTTCTTGCGTTTATTTGCTTTGGAGCTCTTTTTATACGGTTGCGATCTTTGCTGTGCACGGCCCGGCGAGAATCACGATGGCCACCAAACGAAATAACGAAATAAACGCCATAAACGCACGAGAACGCTACCAACCAATACGCTGGCCTTTCGTACCAAATAGGCCAATGCAAGTAACTGCTTTGCTATGACTACATCATGTAGTGAAAGCAGGAAGCAGGCAACATGAAAGTTTCGTCTATACAGAATCAGTCACATCCAATCACTTAAAGTTTAAGTTTAAATAAGGACATGTTTAAGGACCGGTTGGAATACTAAGGATTAATAAAACTTCGAGTTTGCTGAAAAGTGACTATTATAATGTACAAGAAATACCTCAATGAACACACATAGCAGCCACGAAAAAGGCTATAGTTGTTTATAGCTATAGCTACATGTATATACCCTGCTACCTTTAAGTAGTCTTTATTTTACGATTCTGTTATATTAAAAGTCATTATTAAATGCGTAGTGTAAACGGAAACCAATTGAATCTCTAGTTTATATAGTTAAGTTGATTTTGTACTATAAAAATAAAACCAGATGCAGATGCACGTCAATGCTAATTAGGTCATTTCAGGAACTCCGTGGTTTGCAATGACATGACGAATCTGGAGTAAAACATAGATATGAATTGCACTAACCTTCCCTGAGTGGTGCCGTTCCAGCAGTTCGCGTTGTCCAAAGATGCAAGACCATCACTCACACATAAACCAGCAGACAGGTTACCAAAATGGCTCTTGACTTTCGATAAATTGCTTCTAACTAAGTTCAACTGATTTTCAATTGTTGTTGCTGTCGGTAATTTTGCATAAATATTTTGTGAATCACCCGAGATATAAAGGTCTCCATTAACAATATCGGGGGCAGCTGAACCTGCTTTGACCTTCTTTGGTTTCAGGGTATTGCTACTATATTTCATGACGTCACCACAATATTTGTCAACCTTCAACAGAGAGACAAATACATGTATTATCTGAATAATTTTCTCCGCAGCTGTAGTTCGGCATATAACAATACTCAACAACACAACTTTACAAAAGTACCTAGCCCATCTAGGTAAAAGATTTGGGGACCAAGCTAGTTATTTTTGCACACTTTGGACAATGTACAAAGATAACAGCTAAAACGGTCACTTAAGAATTTGAAATACGCCTTAATGAAATTTTACCACAAGAATATTCGCAAAATACGTGATAGAAGAAGAGAGGGGATGTGTGGTGAAATTTTCTAGGCAATTTTTCCCTTCTAAACTCTTCTGTAGTAATCTAAGAAAGGTGTCACTATGTGATATAGTAAACGTTCAGTAATTGTTTTTAACTGTTTCCGGATCAGCTAACAGGATTTTGTAATATCTACTTGGTACTGTAATAAATGAGTTATAGTTGAAAGACAAACAAGTGTTTTAAATGGCTCCAAAAACGACCTATGTAAAGGTCAAAGTCAAAGTTCATTAAACATAAGGCGGACATTTCATCACATATGAAGCCAGGGTACTACTTTCTTTTGCCTTTCTCGCATGAATGAGTTTATCAACGGGTATCAAGTATATATCTGGGTATATAATATATAGTACATATACTGTACACTCCCTAGAGTAGAACATACAGTACGGCAACTTACATAGGAACCTTGAAGTAATTTATCGTGCATACAGTATATATTACGCATGTTTTACAGTAGTAAACGACGCTTTTAAATCGTAAACGGCTGTTCGCAGCCAGTAAGCTGGATCACGAAGACACGTTGACAGTATTGAGGATACCATAAAGTTCTGTGTATTTCTATTACGTAACTTCATGAAATTTTCACTCAGAGAGGGTTTAGTCTGCCAGTTACAAAACTTACCATTGGTTTTGATAAAACTGCGTGTGACATTGCGTTGGAAATTTTTTGTTGTAATTTCTGGAACAATTTTGCGCCATCCAAAGACTCTGCGAGGAGAACTGAAATTTCATCCAATGAGGTGATAAAAATATCCCAGTAACGTTGAATAACTTTATATAGGCTCAAACAGTGAGGTAGAACGTGTGAACAATGATCAAGACATGGTTTCGAAGATTTCACACCGTTGCACCATGAGCAATATGTCATTTTCGTTAGCGATCTTGAACAATTAGTCGATAAGTCTACGTTCTTTGTAGCATGCAATACTTGTCCTGCAGATTGTAAACCACTTAAAAATACTCGGATGGCTGACAGATCCCTTTCTAACAATGACGTTATTTCTTGTGGCACGTTCTTAAAAGGTTTGATAACATGCATCTTGTCTTTCAGGCACTTCGCAAAGTCTCTAGGAAGGTCATCGTTATAAACAATTATTGATGTCTTATATAAAGCAGGAAAAAAGTTCTTAAAAAATGCATCAGTAGAGTTTGCTATCATGAAATCTCTCTGGGTGAGGTACTTCTCAAGATCTTTAAAAAGAATACGTATATGAGGCGCAACAAGGCCAGCAATGTTTCCTGTTGAACTGGCCTGAAGTTGGAGGTACTTTATAGCACTTTCAGATGTTTGTCGTAGGACATGCTCACTAAATTCTGAAAACAAATAAAAATAGGCATCACTGAATATGATGTAGCAAATATAAACGGGAGATTGTGGTGTGAAGCAATATATCTGCAATATTAATCTTTAATATAGGAGAAGTCAGACCTAACGAAAATTTTTGAAGAATTTTTGTCACGTCACTGCGCGGTGGAATACTCAACGTTTGTCTGTTTCGTTATCTTACGTCATTTTCAGTAAAAATGTTTAATTTTCAACAGTATTGGGAACTTTATTCTTTCGTTTATATTAATAAGGCTCATTATTACGTTACAACCACACAATGACGTCACAAAAACCAAAGATGGCGGGTTTCTTGTTGCAATTTCTCGACCTCATATCTCATAATACGCCCAAAATCGTTATATAGTATATGTCAAACTTTGTATTTGAACTATGTTGTCCAAGTTCTGTATTTATAAGGTTACTTGTTTTTAGTTCTGACTTCTCCTTTAACCTTTCCATGCATGTTGTTGCTATCCAGAAACTTCATATCTTTTACTCTGTCTTTTTTCTGAGAAAGTGATGCATTAAAGGGTTGAATTAAAATAGTTGTTTTTGGGCAAAAATGTATTTTCGCCTTCTTATTTTTTTTCCACTTCGGCTGCTAAAAGGACTTTAGACAGACTCCTAGTCCTCTTTCCAGTTTCCACTGATATACTTGACATGGCGTGTGTGGTGTGTATAATATCTCACCAGTTAGGAGGGTAGAACTACATATATGGCAATTATCATATTATCATATTTTTACATGTATTTTAATTTTTAAACGGGCTATAAGAGTCGTTGTTGCGTCTATACCAGAAATACAGTAGAAGGTAAACATGGTCTCGGAAAAACGATTCCGCGATTGGTCTCGCGATTCTTTGCTCCAGTGTCGAGATGTACGTTAAATGGCGTTACACTGCGTAAAATTTAGTCATACGGATTATGAATTAGATCTGCATAGTATCCATCAGTGTAGATACACGTCAAGTGACTTTAATTGAGTGGTTTTATGATTTATCTATCTGGGCATAATTTAAATTAGGTTATGAAATAACTACTGTAGCCCTAGAAGGAGGGGTATATGTGATAGAAAGACCCGAGGACACGTTAACATCCGAGGGCTTTTATATGTCATATACATGTAACATATACAACCCACTGATATACAACCAAATACATGGACGTAGGTTTTCTAAGTATAGTTTCTTGCTCTGTTGAATCTGGATAAATGACTCATGTGATCAGATTTACTTCATTTTCACATTTAGTATTGAAGATTTAGGTTTGTATGCAGTGTACAACCCGCGGTATATTAAACTAGCTCTCACCTTAACGGCCTTACCCTAAATCTAATTCTAAAATACGTAATAACACAGTATAAACTACATGACGCGATAACAGGCTAGGATTTCTCCATTTGGTTACACTTTCTCAAAAATGTGAAAAATTTAAACGTGGAGCACACTATCATTTTTGTAACACAATTTACACATTTTCCTTCAAAAACACCAGGGTTAAACATGGAAAAGCTGCTGCTATTGTTTCTTCTGGTGAATGACAAGAGACAGGAGCAGCCTAGCATCAAGTTAGGGGGACCTTTCTCTTTTTGGCCCTGGCACCTTATCTCTAAGTCATATGTTCATGCCATGGTCATTTGAGTTTTTACACGGCCATTAGTACACAGGAAGCACATAAAGCTTAAATCAGGCTTGATATCTAAAGTGGGTAGGCAATGCCTGAGTGTCTTTTGAACAATGTTCCAAAATGATTTTGATGGGTTTAATACTCCCAAATCCCGAAATTTTCCCAATGGGGCATACTTCCGACCACCTTAACAAAATAAGTTTCTGGTCACCCCTCGAAAGTTGTCACTTTGGCTATGCCCGTGGTTAACAATGTTGTTCTTAGATGTTGGAATGATTTTCTTAAAACTGCCATAATTTATCATGTTCCAACAGCCATGAACAAGGTTGTTAGATCTTACAGGTATGGACACCTTGTTGCACCACACTTGAAGAATATGTACTGTTGGTTTAACAAACTGTTTTGAGCACTTGTCCAATCCTGTGATATTTTGTATGTGACATAAGCCATGTATGCCTGCAAGCTATGTCCTGAAGTTACATATGTCAATGATCACACTCACAAGTTATGCCCATACCAAGACACTGACACTCCTTACCAACATTTTAGGTGTATTCCTCGAGTATTCAGTGCATCAGTTATGTACATAATTCTCCCAGATAAACACTGTTTAACATTTTCTTAATTAGAGCGAAGTTGAATATATGCTTATTTATTTAGAAACTCAAATTGAGAGTACTGTTAGATGTTCAGCTATTTTTCCATATTATTTTAGTAGTTCAATTGTAAACAAAGTGCTTGTTTTAATGGGGGAAAATCACCTTTCAAATCAATATATCCTTCCTACCCTTGTGTCCAAGTGTCTGTTTTGTTATTGCAGGCTAATCTAGCCCAGATTAAGCCAAGAGTGCATGAATTTACAGGTAAATACTTAGTGAATACACCTACTGAATGCATATGGGTTTGTAATTTCTGATTCTGTATAATCCTCATGTCTTGTAACATAGGGCAAACATCTGACACAAATGGAGAACTTTCTGACAGCCTCAACAAAATAGTGACCTACCAGATCACAAATAGGTTAAGTTGATACATTTCTATACTAACTGGAACTGTCTTCTCCCATTTAATCATCAATTACTTAATCAAGACTACTTTTAAATTCGAAGTGACTACACACCAGCAGCCAGTCATTAAGTCTTTCGGTGTTAAATGACTGATCATAGTCTCGTACCATGTTCCCAATGGTCACTTTGTTTTAAATTACTTTGAATCCTTACTTAAAATGTACGAAATTATTTAAGCACTGCTCACATAAAATACACTACCTTCTGGGTGCAAATTTTGAAAATTACAATTTTAATATTTTATTTGAAATTATAATTTACATTTACACAAAGAAGGGACTATGTCTCCCCATGCACTGGGAAATCATAACAAAGCAAAAATTATGTATAAAGGGGAATATACATATCCATGTGCTACCAACACCATATAGTAAACAACAATTGAACAAAAATGAACATAACAGGTTGCAAATTCCTAAGTACTGTATCTTCTTTATATTAATACATTTTTTCAGGTTAACCCACTATATGTGGAGCTAGCATTGTTCGGTCCTGTACTTTCCAATATTCACACTGAATGAGTGGACTGCCACAAAATAAATAGTACATGGGCTGTGCACTTGACTGTGGTGTTCGTGACCAATTTGGTTGGTACATACAGTACTGGACCAGTGACTAGGCTCAGTTAGAACCACATTGCACACTTTGTATTCTTATTTTGATAGATATTTCCATAATTCACTTTTGCGCACAGTTGTTAGCCAATCAGCACACTTGAATCTCCTGTTATATTTATATCGCTTACTTATGTATATGTCTAGATTTTAATACAAAGGAGGCAAGCCTGGTTTGAACTATCATCATACATCATGTGGTCACACAGTTTGACAAATTGAGACCACAAGACCACCATGTATAGACGTGAATACTAAAAAGCTCGGAGAGAATCATAATAATCCATTTGCTGTTGCAACTGTGTCATCAATAAAGTACCTAACCTCCCTTCTAGGTTTGGAGTACCACTTGGAAGTTAGAGTGCAGATTAACTTACACAATCTGTTCAGGCAGCTGAAAGCTTTGTCTTATCTTTGGTATATTTTAATTTTAAACAACTTTATATACTTGGGCCGGCACGTGGTCTAATGTACCCTACAGCGCGTTGACAGCGTATGGTCGTTCGTATATACTCGTTCACTTCAATAATATTGATTAATACTTTGTTGCTATGACAAACAAACACTGGACGGGAAACTAAAATACGGAGTTTGAAATGAGTAAGTTTACACCATGGCTGGCTGTAGGGTTTGGTTAAATATCAACGAATTATTTGAAAAATGCATCTACTTCCCAGAGAAGTACAACTCAGCGATTTTGTGGCTCTATAAACACGCCGAAGTGAAATGTGCTTTTCCGATATAGTAGACACAGGTTTTAGATTCTTGTACAAAAGGACTCGCGGGTTTTACTTTTAGTGGATCGGCCAACTGTAAAAAAACATGATCATTGGCCAAATACTATATAGCGGCTTGAAGTTGGTTGAGATCTCAGTGTTAATAAAAAAAGCACTTCACCAGACACATATGTCATGTTTTTTCGATTAGGGTTTCTCAATGATAATACGGATTGTGATGAACAATGCGGCTGCTATTGAAATAGCCGCCAAGAACGCGTCGCTATTTATTACAGAGGTGTTTCAAACACATTTGAATAATTTGATAGGCGAAACGAAGGCGCGTCAGATTGTTCACGATATGAAAGCAGTAATTGTTGACCGGATGTACGAAAGTAATGTTTTAAAATCTCAAAAGCTCTTCAAAGCCGCGACGTTTATAACAGTCCACTGACCTTCACGGCGATAGCACCCTGAACACGCAAATATAATAATAATAATAATGATCGAACGGAACAACACGTTTTAAATGCTCCTAGCTTTAGAATCAGCTTTCGCTGGCGAACATATTTTTCCAATAAAGCCATGGTAAACATTCCAAGTAAATTATGGCCGTATTTTATATACCGACAAAGATATGAATATTATGTAGGGCGCACTGTGGATTAGGCTACCATTTACCATTATGATTATTTCCTCGTACAAAGTTAAGCTAGTGGCGGCTCTGTAAATAAATACTTGCTGAGATGTTTAAGAAGTCCGAGGGTTTTACAATTGCAAGTGAAAATTGCCAAGTCTCCTGCTGCTTGGGGAGACGTCGTAATAGATCCATTGAGACTATCAACAATCTATCTTTACTTTATCTTCGTCTTCGCACGTTTATTAAGTTATCTTTATTTCTTACCTTTTAAAACTTCATAAACAATATCGAGTTCTATTTTGGCCTTTTGATTTCTGTGATGAATATGACGTTTTACGTCTTTCCTAATCTGAGTTTTCATGCCCCGTTCAATCTGTTTGTTACAGCAACGAGAAACAGTTGAGCATATTCGAGTAGAGTCTGAGGATTCTGTCAAAAATAAACAACAATAACACATACTTGATCAAGACAAATATCAATACCAATATCAGTGTTGAGGCGAAACACGTGAACACTCCAATTCAGACTGCTATAATTATAATAAAACGGTATCCGAATAGCCTACCATTTGAAGTGGTTTTCAAGACAGAGAAAACGTTTAATTCTCTTAGACACGCGGTAGATTTCCGCCGAACACCGCCTTCGGTGTAAAAGTTTACGTTGAAAAGTATCAAGATGCAGGCGACTTGTACTATCCATGGCACCATTGTTCCCCACAGTTAATGAAAACTTCGGTAAGCAAACTACACACCAGGTTTACCCCTACAAAATCCCCGTGTCTACTCTTGCTTCGGTCAAATTAGAGAGCCGATCTACACGAGCTGTCCCTTCCGGTTCATTCTTGTTTAGATTCATCAACTTTGGTGACAACTAATTAAAATAAATCTTTTTTATTGGTTCAACTCACTGTTTACAGCCGATTGGACGTAATTAAACGCGGATCCCGCTGTTGTGTTAGCTGCCCAATGAAAATTGATGCCAAAAACATCCCGAGTTTGAGAGATGACAAACGTAAGATACCAAAATGTGAGTAGAGTCTAAGGTTCCTTGTCTTGGGAGGTATATCATATTTCACGTTTCAAGTATGAAACGAAAGCAGCTGCCATACGGTCGGTAACTTATACTTCAATTAATATAAAATAAAAGGATTCTCTTTGATGTTCGCGAACGTACATTGTCATTTGCATAGGAAACTTAACATTGTCGGTTGTTTTGATCGTATTTTACCCGCCTTGCCTTGAAATTTAAATACGTCGAAGTTTTTGTGGATGCCTCAACTATTGTCGGAAAGAACCGGTCTATAGAAGCCTGCTTTATTACTAAAGAGAAAGGATTAATTTATGGTTCAGGTTGCTTTGATCGAGTCTATTGACTAAACAAAAAAAATCCCAAGCCATGTAATCAGCAATGATACCAAAAAATGTAACGAAAGGGTATCATTATTGTTCTTGACTGTAGCCATAAAAATAAAAACACAATCTACTTTTATTGTTAAAACATCTTCAAATTATCGTTATCGTATCTTTATACAATTATTGATATTAAACGTCCGGCCTAGCTGTATCCTGCCCGGTGATCAGACAAGATCACAAGAAGCCACGCTGTAAAAGCATTGATTGACTAGTCTACAACATTTTATTGTAGTCTGAAACCGTGAAACGAGTTCCCAGGAAACGATTAGGGAAGAAATTAAAATGATTTGAACAAATGAAGGCCACGTTCTGTAACTATTTTATCGTATAATAAGTATTGTCTCATTTACTTCATTTTCTTTGGCGGGCTAACTTCATCTTTGCCTTCTTTCTTCTCAGGAGTTTTCCTTTTCCTCAAAACAACACCTTCGGTCTTCGTTTCCTCTTCGACTTCGACTGTTTTAGATTCCGGTCCGGTGCTCGTAATATCCGTCTCTTTTGTAGAGTCGTCTACGTCAGTTTTCTCTTCTGCTTTTACCTCTTCTTCTTCACGCTGTTCCCTTATTTCTGTCATTGCAGTGGCAACTTCTTTTGACTTCACTGATTCACCTGCGACCATTTCTTCCTTAGCTTCGCTCACGTTTTCTTCTTTTGTTGGACAACTTTCATTGATATTTTCCTCTGCCACAACTGGAGTTACTGCTTCTTCAAGAGATGGCATTTTATTTATAATCTGTACTATAAAAGATGTCCGCGGAACAGATCTCGAACTCAAACAACTAGGCTATTTAGCAAAGAATCCTTGCTGTACTCCTTCAGTCCTTCTGCTTGGCTTAGTTCTTTTTCAGTGTCCCTAGCTCGTATCTGATTGGCTAGATAACAGACGTTTGCTACCTTATATGGCATGGTAGGCATAATTACTGTATTTCTATTGGCTAAAACGTTCCCGCCAGTTTTTTTAGAACAGAATCAACAGCTGATTGTCGTTACGACCGGTGTATTTCTCATAACGTCTTTAGCGAATAGCGATCTTTAGCTGCGCTCACAACCTTGTCATACACGAACTTATTACGACAACGTGATAGGGGGAGTACGCCTCGGCCTGGCACCTCTCAAAAAGCTGTAAGCGATAAAGTATGGATAAAGTAGAGTAGACAAGAAGTGTCATAGCTACAGTTGGCGAAAAACGTGTGGTGTCAAAAAAGAACAAAAATGTATTGTACAGATATCCGGCCTCATTTTAAATGGTAGCATAATATGGCGGCCGTCCAACTTACTACGACAGGGGCTATACTACTCTACAGTCGGCAAAAATGTCACCCTCTAGTCGGCAGGATCGGCGCTCACGTCGAAAATTTATAACTTTGTTCGTTTGTCATTATTTGCCTTATTTTGTATTTTTGTTACTTTTTGTTTTAGCTACGCCTACAGTCTGCTGTCTGCTAGAATCAGAGTAAGAGTTCGTGGAGCGATATTCGAGGGAGTTTGCGGAACGCCGGAACTTTCGCTCTCTTTCTGTTTTTTTTAAACATTTCTATAGCCAGTGGAAATTCCCGACTGAAATTATGCTTTTCCGTGAAAAATGACAATTATATTTAAAAATAAAAATAAATAAACATATTGAAAAACAAACATTAAAAGCAATTAGAAAATTTCGAATCAAGTTTATGAAAATGAGGTCTGCTCTATACCAGTGTGTACAGATAGAAGATTGTACGTATTACACTTTGTTTTTTACTCATGCATTTCTCTTAATTGCGCAATAAGTTTGGGAGCTTTTCCTTGACAAGTAAAATTCGTTGACGGTCTGGCCGTGCCAGACAGACTAAAATATATAAAGTCTCTACATAATACGACTTGACACTATATTCCCCGTAAATTATAGATCTTCAATTACAGACATTAATTCTCGCTTTACAGGTCCTGAGGCCCGGATTGTGTGCCAATAATACTTTAGCCAACGTAGGATCGAAAGATCGAATATTTAATTACAACAGCAGAACAGCTGTGATCGGTTCACGCGTATACCCTATAGCAATGCCAATTCTAATGGCCCCTAATGGCAACCTGGGGGTCTTGTCTTTTTCCAATTTAAATTAATTGGTAACTGTTAAAAAAACTAGTACAAGCCAAGTTTTATGCCTACATGTGTGTCAATTGTTATGTATACACCGTTTTGGATTGTCTGACGTACTTTACATATATGTTTAGAGTTGCAAACTAATGAATTTGCTTTGAAAATTGCAAGGCCACTGTACGTGTTGCACGACTGTTTGGGTGTAATTGGTACAAAAACCAGCAGCTCAAATGCTTACATGTTAACCATAGAATTCTTATTTCGTACCACCGTACACAGCCGATGCGATAAACTGGATAGACCTCATGAGTCATGCCTGAAACATTTACCTGCATGCAGCATGCTTCATGAAACCGTCCCATATTCGCAATTTTTCTATAGTGATCTTTATTCTTGGGTATCAAATTTCGAGATAAAAAGACACTGATATATCGCATGCATCACTGTCGGCGATTTTATAACTCTATTCAACAGGCTAGTTTGAAAATTTCGAAAATTTAAACCGCTGGAAATATTGAAAATCCTAAATTTTCTATCCCAGGAACATACCCCATACATCGTAGCGCAACAATTTCACACCCCATCCCGTCCAATGGTTCGACATTGACAAGCTTCTTGGAATAGATTATTTTTGGGCGATCGTCGTATATATCGTGCTTATCAAACAATGATGATAGCATATAATGGAGTAGTTCACGAATGCCCGCCGGAATTAAATTATCAGCTGACGTTGAAATACATATCGAATTATCAAACTGTTGTTACAATCTAGGAAGATCTCTCACATACTTTATACATATTTGAAAGCGTTTCTTGAATAGTTTCTCGTATACAGTTTAATTATGAAAAACAAGTATATATAGTGACAAGTATGTGACGCTGATAATGGCATACCTTGAGCTCATTTCAGCGGAAACAACCTGTAACACCAAATCTGCGAGATTCAACGGCAAACTTTCGTTGAAATACGGACTGATAAAAACTACATAACACTGATGATCGCTTTAAAAACTTCCTCATGAATGATATGTTATGGCTTACACAATTGATGGTACATGGGCCCATTAAGTGAAGTCACGTTAATTGAATGTGAGAACATGCTGAAGTGGTGTGAAATCTCACATGTGAGAAAACTGATTCGGTGGAATAAGAATGCGGCCCGATTATAATTTTATATGGTGAACTTACATGCATGCGGAGTAATATGCTTCATGACCACGTCTAGGGGCAATATCGGCATGAGTTCGTGCAGGGGATACATGATCGTAGTGCATGACGAAACCATATATATATTTGAAAGCTCAAACGAGAAAAACTTAAATCCGGAGAACGTTATTTATAATCAAATTCAAATATGCCTGGATTACATTATTATTTTTATCGATTAACATCATGATATTCGGACGAGCTAATGGCCAAGTTAGTAAAAGCTTCCTTTGTTCATCAGAAAAAAAATGATACAAGTCAAACATGTATGCCCCTGTAGCTGAGACCTCAGCTTGATGTATAATTTTCGAGATTTTCAAAGAGATATGTACCCTATTCTGGCTATTCATACTTTAACTACATACCTGTCATCACGCCAATACAATTATTAAATAATCAGATGCATCCTGCGATAATCAGCATAGTCGACGAATATGAGAAACAGATGCAGAAACAGTTCCCGCTATCTTATCTGTAATTGATGTAAATGAATAGTACTGTTAACCATGATACCATGCTCAATGGCAATCTAGAGATTGAAATGCTGATTGCGAGCCATATTGGTATGTTCATGTAAAACGTATAGTGAAAATTTCAGTATAAATTAAACATTATTTAGCCAGGGTCCACCAAACGTCAAACCAACACTCTGTATATGGTGCTCAAATGCAGTTTTTACACCTGACATTTTTAAATATATTAGTGAAGTCAGCAACATAGACACAGACATGCACAGACAAACGTAGAAATTTAACAAGATATGCGCGAAATGTGACTCAGTATTCTATGACATGGTGAAGATCATTTAAAGTGATCTTCTCGGTAGTATTCACATTTGTTGGCTTTGCAAAACTAACTTATTTTTATATTTATTATTTAATTTTTAGTTATTATTTAATTATTTAATTATTATTATTATTATTATTATTATTATTATTATTATTATTATTATTATTATTATTATTATTATTATTATTAT